>OVBA01001996.1:0-37918 GCA_900406435.1 Lepidium aucheri
GTAAAAATCAAGCATCACATAAATAGTTTTTAAAATAGCTTTAAAATCAAATAAATAATTTTTTATAAACATTATCCCGCGCATCGCGCGGGTATAAAACTAGTGAATAATAAAAACAAGCATATAACTGAAAGAACAACAAATAAGCAACACTTAATTAAACTTGGAAACCAAACATAAAACATAGCAATTACAGTAAAATAGAGTATTAAACAATCAGATAATAAAGTGGGTTCCTATGAGTGGGAATAATGGATCAATAGTTCACTCAGGTCTGTTAGAGTACTTAACAAAACCCACAGAGATAATCCTAGGCATTCAGTTTATAAACTACTAAATCCACTTTCATGACAATCATTCTTAGAGAAGCTATCAATAGAGCCTATCATCATAGGCGTTTTACAACTTATCAGACATGAATGAACAACTTGATCTAACCAATAAACATCCTAAATAATCAATCCCTTGAGTTAGGAATATGTATCTCTGAAATGGTGTAGTCAAACATTTTATCAAACACATTTTGGGTGCCAAAATATCTAAGCTCATATTTCAAATGATCAGAATAAAATAAGCATTGATAGCAACAAAACAGAAGAGATCTAACTAATTTAACCTTAAACAATCTATAGAACCTAAAATTCACTATAATAAACAGAAGATATCTAACTAATCTAACCTTAAACAATCTATAGAACCTAAAATTCACTATAATCTATCCAATTTCCTCAAGAAATTCTAAATAATCTACTACTCAAAAATCATTAAAATCATAAACAAACCAGAAATTAGAATAAGAGACATAATCAAAAAACTAAGAAAGAAATAAGCAAGATGGATATGAGACAAAAATTGCATTGAAAATTCATAAGGAGAATGAATTTTTGGTTCTGGAATTACAAAAATAAAATGTTCAATGGATTCTTTCACAAAAGAGGCAAAAATGAGGATTATCGTTTTAGTGACATAAGAGGAGTATTTATACTCTCATCCCACTAACCTTAAAGAAAAAGTCCAAAATAAAAAGTCAATAAAAATTCTTCGAAAATATTTAACTCGGCCACATGGATAGAGCTGAGTGGTCAAGCTGGAGAAATTGCATGATCAGGCCACCAACTCGACCATTGTGGTTAAGCTGGCATGTCAAGCTGGCAAATGCAAAATCATCTCGGTCCATATGCTGGAGTGGCCCATCGAGCAAGTGCAAATACTCCTGAAAACAACTTCAAATGTAATGCAAATGTAAACTATTCAAATAAACTAAAAAAGACTCTAATATGATGCAAATACTACGGATATGTATGAGACATATAAAACTAGCTAATATGCAATGATATCATGAACTCACATCTTATGTCAAACATTGACATCTTTTTATATAGACTAAACTATTTCCTAATTCTAATAGGAAGACAATTATGTTTTGAGACTATATCCTAATTCTAATAGGAAGACAATTATGTTTTGGATCATTTCCTAAAATATCTAAACTATGTTTTGGATAACTTCCTAAAACATCTCAACTAGTTTAATTTATTAGCTTGCAGCTCAAGCTACTAATATCAAGCTTACTTCAAAATTATCCCTCTTAAGCTTGAACTCGATTTTTTCAATGTCTTGAACACCAATGAAGTCTCTCATTTCTTTGAACTTGATCATTCCTAGTGTCTTTGTTAGAATGTCTGCATTTTTCTTGGTTCTGGGAATGTGTTCAACTTTTATTAGTCTGATCTCCACACATTCTCTAATGAAGTAATGCCTTTTGTGAGTATGTTTACTCCTACCATAAAAAACTGGATTCTTGGTGAGTGAGATCATGAATTTGTTATCAATTCAATCAACATTTGATCAAGTTGTTCCCATGTCTTAACTCAACAAGTCTTGTAACCAAACTGCTTGTCTAGCCTCAGTACCAGCCATAAACTCGGCTTTAGAAGATGACAAAGCAATAATTTCCTGCTTTTGAGAACACCATGTAATCGGACTCTCTCCTAAGTATAAAATATGACTTGTTGTGCTCTTTCCATCATCCTGATCAATATTATGACTACTGTCACTATATCCTATTAGTTTTGGCACTTGAGTGATCGATCTTGTGAAAAACAAACCGTGAGTTGTTATTCCTTTCAAGTACCAAAAGCATTGTTTTAAAGCAACTCCATGTGATTCTCTAGGACTTTGCATATACGACTTAGTACTCCTACACACTAAGATAGATTTGGCCTTGTATGTATTAAATACCTCAACATCTGATGACCTTTCTATATGTTGTTGCATTTATTTCTTCTTTATTTTCAGCCTTTGAGAGTTTCAAACCCGAGTCCATAGGTGTTTATACCGAATTACATGCTCCCATTCCTGATTCTTCCAATATCTTTTGAGTATATCGTTGTTGATTTAACACAATTCCTCCTTCATATTGATTCACCTCAATTCCAAGATAATATGTTAACTTCCCTAAATCACTCATCTCAAACTTTGAAGACATCTCTTTCTTGAATTCATATATGATGTTCTTGTTTGCTCATGTAACAAACAAATCATCAACATAAACGGCTATGAGAAGAAGGTCTTGCTTTACTTCTTTCCTATAAATTGATCGTTCGTTAGCATATCTCTCAAATTTGAGTTCCTTAAGAACTTTATTGAGCTGAATGTTTCATGCCCTTGGTGCTTGTTTTTATCCATATAATGCTTTTCTCAACTTATAAACTTTGTCTTCACTTTCTTTCTTCACAAAGCATTCCAGTTGTGTTACATAAACAGTTTCCTTTAATTCTCCATTAAGAAAGTTGTCTTGACGTCGAGGTGATGAATTTCTCATCCATTTGTTTTCAAGAGATTGATAAAAAGATGAAGTGTTTCAAGTCTTACAACCAGTGCAAATACTTCTATATACACTCCTCGAGAAGATGATTTTGATGAAATATCTCAGAGCTTGCCCAAAAAGTTATTTATAATCTCGTTTTTTTTATCTTAAGTCGATCGAATTCCGCCATCAATGTTTGTAACCTCGTCTCTCGTATCCTCTCAGCCCCCATGTTCTGAGTTGTTATGGCTTCACATACCTTCTTGGCTGTCTCTATCTCTCCAACTTGAAGAATAAGAGCCTCCGGTTTAGATTAAAACAAGAGAGTCATCGTCATGCTATTCTTCTTTTCATCATTGTTTTCAGTATCAATTATTTCCTAAAATTTGTATACTTTGAGACAAACTTTCATCCTCATAGCCCAAACGGTGTAGTTAGTTACACTCAACTTTGTACATGGTACAGAAGATGATCCTCCTTCTCTTTTTGCTTTCTCCGCCGGTACGATGAAAAGATTGTCTCCGATGTCTTCAATTTGTTTTGATTAAACCTCGCGTTTAATCTCTCCTCGTGATTAAGACTACCTCTTAGGCTATGATACCAATTGAATTATTTAAGAAGTGTTTTAGTGAACTCAAAAATGTATAAAGAATAACTCTCTTTATTACTTTAGAAAACTAACTCAAAAACAAAAGTTCTCAACAATGAACTCACACTTTATGCCAAACATTGGCATATAGACTTGACTATTTATAATTCTAATTAGAAGACAATTATGTTTTGGATAATTTTTTAAAAAATTTCAACTGTGTTTTGGATAACTTCATAAAACATTTCAACTAGTCTAACCTATTAGCTTGTAGCTCAAACTACTAATTTTAATCTTACTCCAATAGTAATTAGAAATAAAGTCATGGGTTTCTTGGTAGAACTGCTATAGACCGATCGGTCCCATGCACTTTTTGTCAATTTCTGAATAATATATAGTCGGTCTTAACAATCTGGTCTGTATTCCGAACTTATGTATTTTTCTTTGAAAATTGGAATCGGTCGAACTTGTTTGAGTGAGTGGATCGATCGGTTTTGGGTGTAGTCTGTCGGTCTAAGCCTTAAGGATCTCCAATCTTGATTTGTTTGTCCAATTCTATGCATTGAATATTTCAACCTGAAAAGAAATTTTAAAGACTACCAAAAGACTCGAAAATTCAATCAAAACAAGAGTTAGAATGCGTCATATACGCAAAACATCATTTATAGTTAGGTAGTATCTTTAGATAATTTTAAGAAGTTAAAGATGCACCCTTTGTTTGACCTATACCGATGTCATAACATTTTCTTTCGAATTTTGACCACCTAATAATAGATGAGGTTTCAACATAATAAAAAAAACAGTAATCCTAGAAAAGGAAGAAGATTACAAAAATTATTATCATGGAGACATTGGATAGTGATTGATATAATCTCGAGATCCTTCGGACGACTTATTTTATGTTGAAGGGATATCTAAATGATTCAATCGGATTATAGAATAAATTAACTTAAAATTCATAACTATTCTTAAAACTCTTAAAATTAAGTTTAACATAGGTTTTGCTGCAAAAAAATATATATATATATATATATATATATTCAAAATTAATAAAGATTTAATAAAAAAATTCAAAAATGTTAAAATTAATTAAAAATATATCACTTACACATTCGGTTACTGATACGGCTTTCTGTTTAGGTTTCGATTCAGTTTTCAGAATATATAGATTTATGACATATTCTGGTATTTTAACGGATCCAGTTCATCTAATTCGTTATTTTGGTTATTTTGTTTTTAAACTTATTTGAATATTTTATTTTTGGATAGAATTTGGATTCAATTATTTTTATACTAAAATTCAAAATTAAAAAAGATTTAGTAGAGTTTTTCTAAAAAGCTTAAATTTGGTTTTTGATTTGGTTTTGGTTTTGTTTGAGTTTATTTTTTTGAACATATAAATTTAGAACTCATTGGAATATTTTGTTGGGTTCGGTTCGGTTCGATTCTTCTAAATCGGCTTAAATTTGGTTAGGGTTTTGGACCTTTAGAACAACATATTAAAAATAATATTTCAAATATGAACATCGATATAAGAACCATATGAACACAAATGGAAAAAAAATAATTAAATTATGTGCTATATATAATCCTAGTTTAAAACTAAAGTATTAAAAAAATTACAAATATTATTTTTGTCATTCACAAATAAACATATACTCATTTTCTTATCTCTTCCATAACTCTTGTTTAATTATATCAGAGAAATTAACCCATGAAAAGATTGATACATCTCAAACGATACAAACCGACTTTGGATTAACCAATTCCCATTTAAGGATAATTAAGTTCTTAAAATTAATCACATGTCTAAAAAGTATAACATATGCATATTCCAGAATCGTATGAATAATCGTGAGGTTTCTATTTAAAATTTGGGGTTTAAGAAGACCAATGCAAAAAGGAAGGTTATATTTCTGTGGTAACAGAGCTAACGACGGGCTCGAGACTCCCAGGCACGTGTCACTGTCTAAAGGCATTTATTATCGATTCAAATATTTAACATTCACAATATTTTCTTTCACTTTCATTTTTGTCAAAACACATATATATTACTCCAACTTATATATTATTTTAGACATTTGTCGTAATGCAAAAAGAGCAAAAGACCAATTGGAATTTACCGAACTTGTACTTGTCACTTTCTTATTCATACTGCTAATGAAATCCATAAAAGTGTTTTTCCTCATGCAGTCTGATTTTGTTTGTCAACAGGTTTTGTTATTTTCTTCCAAAACCTTAACATCAAAGATCTTCCTTCAAGCATCTTCTCAATCTCCTCCATTGGCATTCCTTTAGTCTCCGGAACACAAACCATAACAAAGAGAAGAGCAATGACTGAGATCACACCAAAGATGAGAAAAGTCCATGAAGTCCCAATAGCTTCAGTCAAAGATAAAAAAGATTGAGCCACAATCAAATTCGATATCCAATTTGCAGTTGCAGCTATTCCTCCACAGATTCCTCTGAATCTCAATGGATATATCTCTGAGTTAACTATCCATGGAACAGTTCCCATTCCCGGAGAGAAGAAAATGATATAAAGTCCCAATCCAAGTAGAGCAAACCAACCAAAATTGCTAGGACAACCTCTTGTGTACCAAATCCGGTTTTCACTACCACATAAGTCCTTAACCGAGTCATTAGAGACCCAACACGCCCCTGCATGCTCCTGCAATCATCATATAAACAGGATTTCACTTTCCAATGTTTTAAGAGTAAAAGTATATACACCACAACTAGACCATATTAGACTATGAGCTTCTAAAACCAATTGGTAATGAGTGAAGATGTCCTTTATCTTACATATTGTAAAATATAATTTATTCTCACTCCAATGTGGAATATTTTTCAGTGTTTTCTTTACCTTTCCCTGGGGAGAGGAACAGAATCCGCAAGAAGAAGCTTTCACACAAGTCATACAATCCCAAGCTTTGGACCTAAGAGATCTGTTGTTATAAGCCGGACAAGAGATATTCTGAAACCTTTGTGTCTCTTCGAGGCTAATTTTAGGAGCGTGAGTAGTGGCTTCATAGAAAACACCGGTTAGTACCCCGAGTGAGAAAATGACTCCAAAAAGACTAATGATCAAAAGCTTTTTCCTTCCGATTTTATCAATGAAGTATATGCTAATGATGGAACCAAATGCATTAAGTCCTGCAGTAACTAAAGACAAAAGAAGAGCTGTTCTGTTTGAAGCAAAACCGGCAAGCTGAAAAATGGTTGGACTGTAATACATAACTGTGTTGATTCCAACGAACTGTTGAAACACTTGAAGACCAACACCAGCTATTAGTCCTCGTCTAACGGTTTTGGCTTTGCATAGTTTGATCATGTTGATTTTCTCTGAAGATCCTTCTTCTCGTATCTCTTTTTCAACTGAGTCTTTAAGTGCTCTAATCTCGTGTTCCACATTTTCTTCTGAATATATTCTTTTCAAAATCACTTTAGCCTCTTCCTCTCTTCCCTGTTTCCATTGCCATAACACAAGGTAAGATTTTCAAACCGTAAAAACTTCAAACGTTAGGGCACTGCAAGTTGATTTAATGTCCACTTCTGTAATATTTCCCACCCGCATTCGAATCTAGCCAGCGAGTTGCATAGCCCCGCATGATATTTTTTGGGGGTTGAGTTACCAACTATGTCTTGTGATCTAATTGTCGACAAAAAAAATGACCAAAAAAGGTACCTTGCGGTATAACCAACGAGGTGATTCCGGGAGTGAAAACATTAAGATAAACTGCAAAAGAGCTGGAATTCCGGCGATCCCAAGCATCCATCTCCACGTTCCTTTCACCTAAAACAAAACAATTAAAACCCTCAAATTTAAGCCAATGTGTGTTTTTCCTTTAAAGCTGCTAATTAAGATAAACCGAGCCACATCGATACAAAAACCAAATTGAATTAATTGACTACAATACGTAACGTAAACCAAAAACATTATTTTACTTTAGATAACATTATTAAACTTGGAATGTAACGTACGTCGGTAAAAGCTAAGTTGATGAGGTAAGCCACGAACTGTCCTCCCGTAATGAGAAACCCATTTGTACTGACCAAAGCTCCTCTGATCTTTGCAGGAGAAGCTTCTGAGATGTATAGAGGAGCGGTCATCGAGGCCATACCGACCCCGAGGCCGACAAATACACGGCCAACGACTATGAGGGATGGGTTAGGAGCAGCCGCCATGATGATAGCTCCTAATAAGAAAAGAAAATCTGCCATGAGAATTGCACTTCTCCTCCCGAATTTGTCGTTGGCCCAACCTCCTATGGCGGCTCCAACTATGGCTCCAGCAACCGCCATGCTCACTATCATCTCCTGTTTTTCATAATGTTACTTGGAAGTTAGTGGTTTTGAAGAACAGAGAACCTCTACAGTTTGGGTTCTAGTTTTGTATGTTTATAAAACTTGCTTTGGTGCATATCTTAGCGGTAAATCCAAAACCGCATGATGTGTGCAATTGTATACAAAAACCACATAATGTTAAATGCTAATCGTACCCTAGTAAAACAGAGTTTAGAGCTCCAAACCCTGATGATCTGCTTTTACTTATGCTTGTAAATTGTCCAAGTTTTGTTTCCAAATAATAGACTGTTCAAATTTTTACCATAAATATTGGACAACAGTCTCTCTAACGAGGTTTAAATGTCTGAAAGTTATATTATTATGATTTAGTTTGTCACCATGATCTCTGTCTTGCTTATAGGATGTATTAGTACAATTTATTAACACATCAATCATTTTTCTTGTTAATTCCGGAAATTAGTCATAATTTCACTCAAAATACATAATTAATTACATAGAGAAAGAAAGAAAATAAGAACCTGTAACCAAGTTTCTCTGTCAACAACATTGAATTCATCTCTGATGTAAAGCAGAGCTCCGGATATCACTCCTGCATGTATATATTACAACAGATAAGCCATCAAACTTCGAGCACATACATAATAATATGTATGCATGAGTGAATAATCAACAGAGAAGAAATGAATGAAGAAACTGACCAGTGTCGTAACCAAAGAGAAGACCACCGATTCCAGCAGAGAAAGCAAGACGAAGAACATAAGGATTCTTCCATGTTAGAGAGAAACACTCTCTGAAAGCTGATTCATCTGTTCCTCCATGTATTATTCCTCCTTCCATTTTTTATTTTATTTTGGGTTTATAAGTGAATGAGATGGAACAACCAATATAAAGACTGAGTGAGTTTCTCTGTTGTGTTCTACTTTTTTTTTTTTTTTTTTTTTTTTTTTTTGTTTTTTTTTTTTTTTTTTTTTTTTTTCTTTTGTAGTAATTTTATTTTTTCTGCTGAGAAAGATATAAGTGGTGACTAATCCACAGAGAATTGAGATTGAACACGAGTAGTCTTTACTAGAAACATCCAAATACCTTTTTCTTTTTATCTTCTTCTTCTTCTTCTTCTTCTTCTTCTTTTTTTTTTTTTTTTTTTTTTTTAATTTTNTTTTTTTTTTTTTTAAATTTATAAATCACATCTATAGACTATTTATCAGAAAAATCCATTAACTTTTCAAAATTTTCTTTTACTCTCTCTCTCTCTTTTTTTTTGTAATTACTTATATTTAATTCAATAGAAATAAATCTCAATAAGTAAGTTAATCAAAAATAAAAGAAACTTATTTGGAATATTTAACTTTTCTAGTTTTCTTCCTAATTTGTAGTACCACAAAAACAAGTTTTATTTATGGAGTATAAAACATAATTACCACATCAACCTAGTAAATTTTTTTTACCAAAAAAAAACCTAGTAAATTTTGCTACGATATCACATCATGTATTATGAGAACATTAATTACAAAAATACAAATACATTGACTACAAACGTTACATGTAAGTTTAATTTTTTCTCCCCAACAACAACAATTAGATCGACAAGATTCAATCTATAATTTAAAATCCACACCCTAAATTTTTTATTTCCTCCACTTATAATAGAGAAAAATCAAATCTTAGTATTTAAAAGAATTGTAAAAAAATACTGACCTACCTATTATCGGCAGTATATGTAATAAGTTGGTTGACATTTATATAATTATATTAATATTACTTTATATATTAAAATGGGAGACACTTTTATTATGATTGTGTTATAAACTTTATGATAAAATTAATATATAGTTTGTAACAATCCTTAAAAATAGGACTAAGATGAATTTTGTTACAAACTTATATATAAAATTTTAAAACTAATAAATGTTTAATAAAAAAATAAAAAGACAAATTAATAAAAATATATCAATTACAAATTCGGTTCTTGATTCGGTTCAAGGTTGGGTTTGGACTCGATTTTCCGGATCATGGATTTAAGACCCATTTGCGGTATCTTTTCGGGTTTGGTTCCTCTAATTTAGTATTTTGGTTCTTTTGATTTAAGATTTACTCAGATATATTCATTTTTTGATATAATTCGGTTCGGTATAGATCAATTTCGAGTTTAGAAGTATTTTTATATAAAATTTTAAAAATAAAAACAATAATAATAAAAAACTCTCAACAGTGAAAAATTTGGTTCCGATTCAGGTTCAGATTCGGGTTTAATTTTGATATATAGATTTAGAACTCATTTGAGTATTTTGTCAGGTTTGGTTCCTTTAATAAAAATTAATTCCGGTTTTGGTTACCGTCTTTGAATCAACATCTCAAAAACAAGATTCCAAAATATCAACATGGGTCTAACAACTTAAACCAAAAAATTAAAAAATAAAATAAATCCTGTGTTAATAACGCGGCTATAATCCTAGTTATATAAAAACTTTCTAACTTGGCTGTTTGGTGTTTTGTATCTTGTGGCTCAGGATCTCAATATAAACTATTAGCTTATAAGGGAGCTCAAATCAGTTCGATTTTAGGTGACCATGAGTTCTGTTTTTAGGGTCATCTACTAAATGAGTTAAATGATATGATCTTATTAAACTCGAATTATATAAGCAAGTTTTAATAAGTATCAGCTAATTCATAGCTCCACCTTTTTAAATATAAAAGAAAATTACCCTTTTAGAAAGGAGAAATTATCTCAATGAATTGGAAATTATCCTATTTAAAAAAAATTTCTAAATATAATTAGAGTTATGTTATCTTGAATTCTTTTATATATTTCAAATTTTACAGTATTATAATTATTAATGATTTATTATACATATTGTAAAAGTTTGAGAGTTTGATCAATTAACTTACTATCAAAATATTTGAAGTACGAATTTACATATTAAAACTCATTTAATAAATAAATTGAATTAAGCTAACTCATTAAAGACTTGAACTCGTAGCGAATTAAACTGAATTGAGTGAGCTATCTGATACACCCCCACTTCTATTTGTCATTGTGGTACATTACTTTTATGATAAAATTATGGATATTTAAAGAAAATAGAGTCACCAAAACGTATAGGATCATCAACTATGCGAGTTCACTCAATGATATTTTATTTTATGCGTACATTAAAGTTTATACAATTTTATTGTTATTTACTTGGGACTCAAAAATTTTAGACTAATTTCTCTTTTTGATGGTTTAGAATGCATGGATAAATTCATCGTAATTAGAAGACGAATTTCTTTTCTTGTTTTTGTTAATTTTAGTTGAAGAAAGAATTCTATCCTAAATTACTAAATTTTTTTTATTTTTTCACTAAATTACTAAGTTACTAATTTAAAATCCTACAAATTTGGTTTCTTCTGTTGCTTGGTATGGATTCATGTGATTACATTAAATAGTCGTTAATAATACAGTCACACCATAAGTTAATATAGTAAAACAAAGTTTGGTCAAATATGCCGAAATACTCTTAGTTGGGTGGTTAAAATGATTCAGCTAATGACTTAAAGTACCGGGGTTTGATTCCTCCCCACTACATTAATAGAATAAAAATGGATTTTAGGATGTGGGTTAGGTTATGGATCGGGCCTAAAAAATTGGTCAAATATCATTGGTCAAATTTGGTCAAATTTAGTCAAACCCGGATAGTATTACACGACTTGTGAATATAGACTTCATTCTTTATTTTCTTTTTCGTTTCAAACAAAATTTTGACTGAATTAATTTAAAAATAAGTTAAGATCTTTCATGATGATTACTTAGTTATTTTTAAAAAATGATCAAAAACATAATCACGAAAGCTTTGAAAAGAATGGTATAGTGAATATATATTTACTTCAAAACATAGAAATATTTAGAACACAAATTTCATTAGTTTCATGTCACACAATGTGATTTTCAGAAAACGTATGTAGATCCATGTGGCATGTATGATGATGGAGAGTCATCATCAGATTTGAAGTATATGGGTACAATAATATACATTGGTGGGTTCTTTCAAACAAATATTCAAAGAAGAAATTACAAGTGTTTGTGGTCATATTCTTGCATTGGTCCTAATGTAGCACATGCATGATTATATGATTTCAAGCTACCTTTTGCTTTTTTTGTTTATTACATTCTACCTTTTTTCAGAAATGATTGAAACAAGATTTAATGCATATATATTTTGGAACTCAAAATTAAATTCTTGTGGCAAACATTGATACTCACCCAACTTGGGAATATGACAGTTTAACTACTTTTCTTAATTGAAATATGTAATCGAAGAAAGAAAAATGTAATATTTGTGTCGAATTCTACATGGATCGTGGAATCAAATTTTTTAACAGAAATAAAATGTCAGTGAATATAAGTTGGTTCTGGCGTCGAAATCAGAAATCAGTTTCTACACGAGATAGTCGATATTATTTTAACACCAAATATCGATAATATATATAAGGTTTGTTGTGTTTTTTAGTTTCATCAAAAATTACATGGAACTAATTGTTGTTTTATTTTTTAAAATAAAATTTACATTATAAAAACTAAACTGGATCGAAATTTGGGAATATAGAAAAAGTTCTGAAATTGACTTAAACCTGTGTGTTCCAAAAAATATTCCTTTAAATGATAGAAAAAATGAAGTCTCTAAACCAAAATGTTGGAACTCAACTAAAATCTGAAATCCTTTATTCTCCACAATGAATATAGAAAAGGAAAGCAAAAAGTACTACTCTGGCCAAACTATCTTGTGATTCTTCTTTTGGTGTTGCCTACACTGCAAAAATATATAACAGTTGAACAAAATACTTTTAGAAACCTCTCAAAACATGGATTCAACTTATAGAATATCTTACCGTTTATCATATACTATCATTTTATAATTTAGGAAAAACCAAATATTGTTTTATTGTCAAAACAATTGAACAAACAAGAATCAATTTATAACATAAAGCTCAATCTATAAAATTTCTCTAATCTTCCAAATGTAATGGAGAAAAATCTAACTTATGATATCAGAATTATTAGTTGGATTATTTAAACTTAGAAATGCATTTGTCCAGTTAATTTTGCTATATTTTACGTTTATGGAACTTAAATATTAACATGTTAAAATATTAACAGAGATCGTTCCTTTCAAATACAAAATTGTTAATCATTTTTGCTTAGCTAAATTTGCTAAAATGTGATATAAAAAACAATCTTTAGTTTTATTATTAATAAGGAAATTTAGAATAATTTATGGTAATATATATATATATATATATATATATATCTAATAATCAACTTTTTTTTCCTCTCGAATTTGTTGTCATTTTTTATCTTTGAAGTTGTTTCCTAACAAGAGAATGAATTGACTTGATTTTGAAAATGATTAATGAACGATATATTCTAATTTTGTAATTACTCGTTAATTATGTATAGTTTGGTAAATTAAATTTTTACAACAAGGTTAATGTTCCTTGTATATAACGTTGGTTGTTGCCATCAAGATCAATAAAAAAAAGTTTTCTACAAACTTAGGTTTTTGACATAGTATTAGAGCACTAATCTGATTATTTCATATTCATTATTGATCCTTTGATGCAAATCTGTTTTCTAATTCATTCATTCTCTGAGCTTACAACATTGATTCCTTCTATCATGTTGTTTTTTTTCGAATGACACAAAATTCTCCCAATGACTATACTAATATCGGATAGCTTCCACGTCCTGAGGTTGTATTTCGCCAAATGATTTATCCCTATAATCTTTCTCCTGTTGATAATCCTGGTGCAATAATTTCTTAGTCCTAGTTACGTGGATCAAACTATGATGAATGTGCCTTAAACCTATGTCTTGCGCTTCGCGCACGAAAAAGTTTCAGATTTGCTGATGGATCTGTACAAAAACCTACAGACTACTCCAAAGATTTTGAAGATTGGTGGGCAAACAATGCAATGGTGGTCTCTTGGATTAAGCTCACAGTTGCACCTGATCTCAGTAGCTCACTTTTCCACCATGAAATCGCATCAGATTTGTAGACTCATATCCAAAAACTTTTTTCACTCAAAAATGGACAGAAGGGGCAGAGATTCAAAACAGAGTTGGCAAAGTGCCAACAGAGAGGTACATCTATTCAATCTTACTATGGGAAACTCACAAAATTGTGGACTTCACTTGAAGATCTTCAGAGAGCTAGAACTACTGAAGAAATAACTCAAGAAAGGGAGGAAGATAAACTTCATCAATTTCTTATGGGACATGATAAATCTCAATTCCGGTCAGTGAAATCTTTTCTCCTTTCACGTGATCCTTTACCCATTGTCGAAGAAGCTTATCAAGTGGTGTCAAAAGACAAAAAATTGAAGCATGCTTAGAGGAGCGTAATGAGGCTCCAACAATTATTCCAATAATTACATATCCGATATAGCTGATCAGTCGAATCAGGCACGGCAGCCGTTCCAAGGGAGCTGAATATGCAACAACAATCGAAGGACACATTCCCAGACGGAAACCTGCAAGTTTGCCGTCCAAGCTTCTCGACCAAAACAAACAGATTCCCAAGTTGTTTGTTCTGGTTGTGGTTGTACATGTCATATAGCTGAGAATTTTTCTGAAAGATTGGATATCCGGAGTAGTGGGGAGATAGACCAAAACCAAAGGGTGCAAAGTCATAATCCATATCTATGGATCGTTGTGGTGCTTCCAATACTTCATCTTCCTCTTGCCATGTTGAAAACGTGAATGCTAGTCAAGCTCTGTCTATTACTCTGGGGTTTGCTTTGCAATCATCAATTAATGTTGCTGATCGTGTGGGTTTTGAGGCCAGCAATGGAAGACTCTTGTTCAGATGCTAGGAGAACAACAACCACCACCATCTACTTCTCGCTTATCTGATACGTATTTCTCTGAGTCTTGGATTATTGATGTAGGGGCTTCAAATCACATGATGGGTTATCTGGATTTTCTCACATATGTGGTTGATATGTCTCCAGTTTTTATTAAACTTCTTGATGGATGTTTTACTATTTCTTATAAAAATGGATCAGTAGTACGCTTTTTTCCTTGATTCTTTCCTTAGGATCGAATTTGCACATGAAAAACGTGTTCTGTGTTGATGGATTGGATTGCCACTTAGTCTCTATAGCTCAGTTGACAATGGATTCTGGATATATCTTTCAGTTTTTTCACAAATTGTGTGTTGTTCAAGACTACACCACCTTGATGCTAATTGAGGCGGGTAGAATGGCGAACAATCTCTATTTTTTAGGATCATTGCTTTGGTTGCAGCTTTACCTCATGTGTTGGACACACTCCCTGAAGATATTTAGCATTGGTTGTTAGGTCACCTTGCTTCCAAAACGATGGAGATGCTCCAAAATCGAGTTGTTCAAGTTTTGATTCAAAGTTTTGTGATATTTGTATTTGTGCCAAGCAAACACGAGATAGTTTTCCTTTAGGTAGCAATAAGATGAAAGCTGTGTTTGATTTGATTCATTGTGACTTGTGGGATCCGTATAGGACAACTTCTATTTGTGGTTGAGATTCTTTTCTAACGATTGTCGATGACTACTCTCGTGTGGTTTGGATTTATTTACTACCGAATAAGAATGCTGAATCTATGAAATTATAGAATTTTGTCGCCTTAATGGAGACAGTTTAGGAAGAAAATAAAAACAGTTAGAAGCGATAATGTCACAAAATTTACTTATCTGAGTAATTTTTTCACTAAAATGGGTATTGTTCATGAGATTTATTGTGTAGGAACACCTCAGCAAAATGGAAGGGTTGAGAGAAAGCATAGACATATACTGAATGTTGCATGAGCTTTGATGTTTAAAGCTCAACTTCCGGTTGAATTTTGAAGTTTTTTTGCACTAACGGCGGTTTATCTTATAAATCGGACACCATCCTATTTTTTTAATGGTATGACTCCTTTCAGTTTATGATGTTGAGATCGAAAAGATATCTATATCACATGATGTGTTATTCTTCGAAAACGAATTTCCTTTCCAACAAGAACTTCCACCTGCTGCAGAGAATGATACGTTCATGCCTACACAAGATAGCATTTTTTACTATGATGACTATCTGTCATCTCCACTGACACCAGCTCCATTTCCACAAGAAACTCGGTGATTCACTTACCTTGGATTAGCTCCGATCATCGCCCCATCGTTGTTTGTTTTGACTAAAAAACCTGCAGTTAGGCCTACAAATGTACATGCACCTACCTTATCTGAACATGTTGCTTTTGAACCTTTGGAATCAGAAACCCATCCTGAACATAACTCAAAATCTTGCGGTCCTCAATCTGGTCCTGATTACCATCACCAATAATATCTTCATCTCCCCAAACATAGCAACCATCATCATCACTGATTCTCTCATAACCTGTCCATGATAATGATGCCTTTGGCAAAGTCAAACATACCAAAATACCTTTTAAGCGACTACAAGATTATGTCACAAATACTACTCATGTGGCATCTGACAGTGATTTCACAAATTCTTCTTGGTATCCCATCGATGAATACATAGATTACCATATGCAGTTCACCAAGTTTTCTTGGCAGCTATTACATCGGAGAAGATACCACGAACATATGCTGAGTCATTTTAGGATGAGAACTAGTGGAATGCAGTCATAGGAGAAATAGATGCACTTGAAGACAATGGTACTTGGATAGTGGAAGTGCTTACACCGGGAAAAAATGCATTAGGATATTAATGGGTTTTCACAATAAAGTATCGATCTGATGGTTTTTTAGAGCAATATAAGGCTCACTTGGAAACAGTCAAACAGAGTGTCTTGACTACAATGAAATATTTGATCTGCTTTGTAAGATGACAACAGTTTGAGCTTTCTTAGAAGTCTCAGTTTCACGGGATTGGGAAGTCCATCATATGGACATTCACAATGCTTTCTTGCATGGTGATTTAGACAAAAAGGTGTTAATTAAGTTGCCTCCTAGTTTCCGAACTAACAAGAAGTTTGATTTTGCTGCTTACATAATTCATTATATGGCATGCGTCAAGCTCCTAGGTGTTGGTTCACAAAGTTGATTATATCACTGACTGTTTATGATTTTGAATAATCCTTATCGGTTTACTTCTTATTCACATTACATGATGCCAAAAGTGATCTTCGGTTACATGTTTGTGTCTGTTTGGATGATTATATTATTTTTGGCAGCTCTATTAATTTGATCAATGAGTTCAAGCACTACCTTAGCTCTTATTTCATATAAAGGATCTCAACGTCTTTAAGAATTTTTTTTGGTATCGATGTGGCTCGCTGCCTAACTGGGATGTATCTTTTACAGCAAAATACACCCTAAATATAATCTTTGAAACATGTCTCCTTGGCGTTAAACTTGTCTCACACCCCATGGAGCAAAACCAAAAACTTATTATCATGTAAATAGAGTTGCTTGCGGATCCTACTCGTTATCATCGTGTTATTGGTCGACTAATCTACGTGATTGTAACTCGATGATGTGATCAGGTTTTAATCCTAAGCAATCTACTGCAAGTGCAAACAATGAAGTAGTAGTACTATAGGGATCGAATCCTCAAGGAACCAAGTATTTCACTTTTGATCATCAACTATATTTCTTAGGATATACTAGTCAAAATTCAAGAGACAAACAAGCAACTTTAAACGATGTAAAACTTAATAATAAAGGTATAGGGTATTCATTGGAAAGTAGGAATCTAACTAGGGAAACTATTTAGAGTATTACTTAGGTTCAATTCTCGACTTGAACAAAAAGGTATAACAAGTCTACTCTCGCAGTACTCCAGACTCTACTCGACAATATAGAGGTCTTACCTATCGTTAGTTCCAAATTGAGAATATGCATTAAATTAGTAGATTTAACTATCCACAATCAACCTAAAGATCAGCTATCGCGGTTAAGAATTGATTGCTCATCTAACCTAGTTCAGATTCCTAGCAAACTTTTGGAGAGCTAACAACCTAAGTTCATAGATTAGTTGATCAGGTTTTTCTAAGCATTAAGCACAAGATTAGATGAAGAAAACTCTTATTAGATTCAACTCTATTTGTACATAATTATTGATCTCTAAATCCCTAGAAATCCTAAACCTGATTGGTGAAATACTCAGACATAATCAAAATAGAAACAAAAGACATAATAGAAATAAACTTGAATTGCATAAAAATATGAAATAGAGGGTTAAAGATTCTTCTCAATCTTGAATTCCCTCTCTCTGTGGCTTACAAAATACCTCAAAAGTTCTCTATGAATTATGGTTGACGTACACAAAAACAAATAAAAGAAGTATTTATATGTCCTAAGATTTAGGTGCAAAAAAGGAAAATTAGGTATTTGCTTTGTAGCTCATTGATCGATCAATCATGGAGTTGATCGATCGATCTTGGACTTGTGTGATCAGTCTCAACACGTCAGGTTGATCGTGAGGTCGATCAATGTTCTGGCAAGAAAGCTTGATCGATTACACAAGATGTTGATCGGTTGATCATATGCCTTTTTCCATGAAACTTCATGTAATGCTCCAATACCATCCAAATGAGACTCCATTGCCAATGATCCAAGTTCCTACATTTTCCACCTAAAAGTGACACAAAATACAGACTGAAACTCTTAATGTAGGCATGTTAATGATGTGGGTCAGGTTTTAACCTTAAACAATCTACTGCAAGTGCACAACAAAGAAGTAGTAGTACTACAGGGATCGAATCCTCAAAGAACCAAGCATTGCACTTTTGATCATCAACTATATTTCTCAAGCTTTACTAATTGAAATTAAAGAGATAAACAAGCAACTTTAAATGATGTAATAATATATAATAAAAACACCAGACATAGGGTATTCATCGAGAAGTAGAAATCTAACTAGGGAAACTATTTAGAGTATTACTTAGGCTTAATTCTCGATTTGAACAGAAAGATATAACGAATCTACTCTTGCAGTACTCGAGACTTTACTCAACAATTCAGAGGTCCTAACTATCGTTGGTTCCAAATTTTGAACATGCATTAAACAAGTAGGTTCAATTATCCACAATCAACCTAAACATCAGGTATCGTGATTAAGGATTGATTGCTCATCTAACCAAGTTCAGATTCTTAGCAAGCTTTTGGAGAGCTAACAACCTAAGTTCATAGATTAGTTGATCATGTTATTCTAAGCATTAAGCACGAGATTAGATGGAGAATACTTTTATTAGATTCGACTTATTTGTCCCTAATCATCGATTCCTAAATCCCTAGAAACCCTAAACCTGATTGGTAAACTACTCAGACATAATTAAAATAGAAACCAAAGACATAATAGAAATAAACATGAATTGCATAAAAATATGAAATAGAGGGTTTAAAAATTCTTCTCAATGTTGAATTCTCTTTCTCTCTAGCTTACAAAATAACTCAAAAGTTGTCTCTGAATAATGGTCGATGTCTAAAAGAAATAGAAAATAGAAGTATTTATATGTCCTAAGATTTATGTGCAAAAAGGAAAAACTAGGTATTTGCTTTGTAGCTCGTTGATCGATCGATCATGGAGTTGATCGATCGATCTTGGACTTGTGTGATTGATCTCCAACACGCCAGGTCGATCATGAGGTCGAGCGATGTTCTGACAAGAAGTCTTGATCGATCGCTCAAGATGTTGATCGATCAAACATAGGCTATTTCCGTGAAATTTCAAGTAATGCTCCAAAACCATCTAAATGAGACTCCAATGGCAATAATTCAAGTTCCTACGTTTTCTGCCTAAAAGTGACACAAAATACAGACAGAAACTCTAAAAGTAGGCATGTTAATGAGCTCAAAACTAGTAAAAATAGAGGTATATCAATTCCTCTGGACTTAACCTCTTGCTTGTCCTCAAGCAAAGAAATAAAAGACTAACGAGAAGATTCCTTTAAGAAACTCATTCGTCATCAGAAATTACACAATACACTCCATATGAATGAATCAATACTTACCTGCTAGTATCGAGACCACCTTGCACTTCCCCCTGACTTAGCTTCTTGCCAATTAGACTCCACAATCAACATCAAAATACCGAAATGCACCATACCGACTTCCTAATCATCTAAGTGCTGTCTCATCAAGAGAGTATCGATTAATGGACACATGGAATCATCATCAGCCTTTACCTGAACACAAGACTATCTTCCTATGGTTCATTTCCTCTCATTCCATTCATTTGCAGTTGATTTTTCCCTACTTACCAAGGGTATCCTTTTTTTTAATCAGCTGCTCAACCATCTTTTCCTACTTACCTAGGGTATCATTTTTTTATTGGTTGTCCAACCATATACCTCCATACTTACCTAGGGTATCATTTATTTTTTAAACTGGTTGGTTCTTTAGCAACTCAAAGATTGAAGGCAAAATTAGCATCATTGGAACAAAATTTTTGATCCTTGGCAAAGTTTAGTATCACCTCAACTTTGTTTTATAGTTACTTCAGAATGCAAACATTCGAATATCTAAGAGAGGGGAACTATATTCACACAGATAAGTCTTTCAAGACTGAAGAGAAGAATCTGATCCAATGGATACTAAACCCCTTGACAAGAAAATTAAGTCAGGTTAAAGTTAAAATCGGCATAGATTCTTTGAATACCTGAAAATTGATATGTGTCATTGAGAAGATGCTTTGTCTCTCGTTTTTCCAATAGTCATCAATTTCCAACAAGTGCATACCAACGATCCTAAAAGCATAAGTGTGCAACAATCCTCAAAGATCATAGTTCCTTAAACGAAAAGTTTCAAAAGCTCAAGAACATAACATAGAAAGAGTTAATGTCTGAAAATGGAAAAAACAAATAGCGTTAGTCACAACAACTGCGTCCCCCCAAACTTACTTAACATTGTCCTGGTGTATAAACAAGCTAGAAGATATCATGGCTTACGCATAAAAGAAATATATAAATCAAAAATAAAAGAAAGAAAAAGGGTGAGATAAACCGATCACTCAGTACTCTGACTCTCTCGGTCTCCAAGTGCTCTCCTACATCGACGTGGAAGGCGCTGCTCGAGTGGCTGCTCCTCCGTATCCTTGGAATCAGCCTTTGATCGACGTCCAGAAACGTCTAATCGACGAGCATCAGCTCTAGTGCTACTCTTTGGCTGATCCACAACAGGTGCACTCATGAAAAATGCAACCGGTATCCTCCTAAGTGCCTCCCAAAGTCGTCTCCTCATTGAATGTTTCCTCTGCTCCGTCTCATAATGCCAACATTGGTACTCCCTATAAGTGAATTCATAAGAGAAAGGAAGAATATAATACTCTGCACTATAATCTAGAATGATGTGCTCCAGGGTCTGAGCAACGTTGAGTTGTGGCTGTGTAGAAGCTGGAGCTGCTGGCAATGAATACCTTTGTGGAGCTCGTCGGTGAGTTATGGCTGTGTAGAAGCTGGAGCTGCTGTTGATGAATACCTCTGTGGCTGCTCTTGCTCTCTCATTGCGATCCATGGATGTGTAATGTGAGGCTCAAAGACTACATTCTCCCTACAAGTGAGAGATGTGATCGCAGGTGCAGGCAAGGAACAAAGATAAGGCTTGATGCCCCTAGTAAACTAGCGCCACTTTGTCCGCTTGGTGAGGTAGGTGAAGTTGGTCAATACACGATCATCAACATAAGCTATCCTCTCCACCTTCGCTGTCTCATGAAACTTCAAATACTCAAACATGGGGGTCAAGAGACTACCTATCGTCTCGTTGAGAGGCTGATCTGGAGTACCTCTAAAATGACATTCGGGAAGTAGCTTTGCGAACACGTATCCCCAGTTGATGTCACAAGGACCGACATCAGGAGCAGGTGCAGAACCGTACAAGTCAGGTATCGTAGGGTATAAAGTATGATGGAGTATCTCCAATTCTGGCTTAGTCATTGTAGGGTTGACTACCTTGCATAAAATAGTCGATCCCAACATCTTAGCAACAATCCGAATCACCTGATGTCAGATGTATGTGAGCTTAGAATCTTGTCCCTGACGTTCCAAAGAGCGTCAAGAGGAATACCTTGGCAAGAAGGTAGCTGACTGCCGGCTTCCTTGCGGAACCCACAGAAATCTGCTGAATGGTCAAGTGGTAACGAATACCACGGTAGAGAAACGTCAAGTAAGCAGCATCAAGAGGAGCATGGGGGTCAGCTAAGAACTGCCTGACCGACTCCGAGCACAATGGTTGAGGCTTGGTCATAAAGGTACCAAGGTCAAGTCTATCGAGCATCTCAGTCACATCATCGAGAATGTCAAGTCTGTCCAATGTTCTCGGATATAAGAACTTGGTCGAAACAAGCTTATTCCTCAACATTTGATTGTAGAAGATGGAATGGAAGCTCTACCCTCTCGAATCTTTAGTTATTTGCTGGTAGGCACAATCGTTCTTCAACAGCGAAGGGTCATAACGATTTCCTAAGTTCTTCTCAAACGGTTTCTTATCCGGTCTAGGCCAAGATAAACATGCAATCAAAAGCTACGAGATTGGAGGACTAGCCAACCTCAACATTAGCTAATCGTCTGAACTTACAAGAAGGTTGCTCGTTCTCGCGAGTCCTTGCCATAATCTGCACAAATTGATCAAACAAAGAAAAACCAAAAAATTTCAATATCCTCAAAAATTGATGAAAAATAAAAAATATGGAATTCAGATGAGAATTTTGTAAAATAAATTGCTAAACTGATCATGTAATATCTAAATCGTCCAGCAATGCTTCAACTAATAACACAAATCCTCAATTCCAAACCAAAAAATCAAAAATTCTATAATTTTCTCCAACTACCTAACAATCAATTTCTAGGCAACAGTCTAACAATATATTCCGTAAGAGGTTTCAGAATAACCATAGAATCATGACTACATATTGGTTTAACATAATTGAACAACAATAAATCGAAATACAAAATTCTCCAAAAAGTCTCACCACTTTTGCTACTTTCAATCAAAAATTTAGAAGTCTTACCTTTACTAATCAAGTTAGATGAATGGATAATTGGAAAGAAGATGAAATTGCGATTATGTTAGGTTTTTGAATCAAAGAAAACGGTTAAGAATCGAAGAAGTTAAAGGAGATTGAAGATTTTTGTCTAAAATCGCCTAAAACAACCGCAAAAGGATATTTTTTAACGAAACCCATGTTTTCTGAGATATAAAGACTTACTTGGCCCACTGATCGATCGATCAAGGCATTGATCGATCAATCTTACCTCTTGTGGCACACAGATCGATCGATCACGACCGTGTAGGTTGATCAATCGATCACGACCTCGATGATTGACTGATCACCCTTCTACATGTCGATCACAAGATCGAGCGTTCCTCTCCTTGAATACTTGATCGATCGATCCTCTAGCTGAGGTTGATCTCTAGGTCGAGCATATCATCCTTGCCTTCAATGATCGAACAATCACATATGTGAAGATCAATCATATAATCAAGCGTACACTTGAAAACACTGAGACGATCGATTGATTAGAGTCCTTTGGTCCGATTTTTCTCACCTAAGAAAAACTCAAAACAAAACCGAAAATCAAACAGAAACAGAAAAACTTTACAAATAAAGACTACCTATTAGTGGGCTGCCTCCCACTACATGCTTGTTTAAAGTCAATAGCTTGACTTGAATGCCACCTAATTGACTAAATCATTCTTGGGAGGAATGATCAGTCCCTTGGTTTTCATCTCATCGTTGATGAACTCATTGAGTTGTTCATCCTTCCTGTGGAATTCAACACTTGTTGTGTCCAGAAACACTACCGTTCCATCAGGTTTCAATTCCTTCACCAAGTAAGGTCCAGGAGATTCAAGACCAAGTCTTCCTGCAAAAATTTTTAGACAAAAATTTTGAAGGATAGTTTCAAAGTATTCGTCGGGTTTGTCGAAAATGATATTATCATCATAATATTTAGCTGATTCTCTTGCTTGCTCATGGTAGATCTCATATTCCTTATCCGACCAATACTCTGGTTCCTCATATTCCAAATTTGTGTTGATCAAATTCACAACCTCAACCTTCTCATTCTCAACGTAACTCGTTATCACACCACATAGGTCCTTAGTTGATTTTTAATGGGGTAGGAGACTCCTTTATCAATGCTTTCAAGTACCACCCTCTAGTTGGGAAAGTCAATCCCTTGCCCCAACAATATTCAAGAATGGTAGACCCAAAAGAATGGGCACATCTCCTTCCTTAGTCATCTCAACAACCATAAAATCGATCGGAACCCTGCAATTTCCAATACTGAGTGTGTAATAGACTGACATGCCTCTTGGGCTCTTAGAAGTGGCATCACCAAACAAAATAGATGAGGTATTCTCCTGCATAAGCTCGATCTCAAGCTCTCTCATTTTCTACAATGAGATCACACTAACACTTGCAGCGGTATCACATAATGCATCTCCAAAAGTCAATTTCCCAAGAGAACAAGGAATAGTAAATTCTCCTTGTTCTTCTTTCTTTGTAAGCTCCTTGAGATAAGGTATAGGAGGTTTGTACTTACTCTCGCAGCTGCTCTCCTCACTCACATCAAGTTCCTTAGCCATCGAATGCACAACATTGCATGATTCTCTAGGGTTCTTCTCAACTATACCCGGTAAAGCTCCTTGCGGCCTTCTTATAGCTTCATCTGTCTACGCCACTTGTGTGTCCAGCTTCTTCAAGTGTACTGAGACGGATTAAAACTAATTGTTCAGTCATTGTACATGCTATCCACCTTAGTATTGAGATCCCTAGTAGAATTTTGCTGCTCAGTTGCAAGCTATTAAATGAGAGCTTTAATCTCATCATAAGAAGTTCCTGATGAACCAGCTTGCCGCCTCTTGTGTGTAAGGCTTGTAAGGTTTACACCAATCTCCAACCCCTGAATTCATCCGCTGATTGTTCCATCTCTGCCCTACATTTTGCACAAACAGTTTACCCTAAAATGGTGATCCATGTGGCATTACTGGAGGTGGTATGACGATATCATGTGGATTCTTGATGTTGGTGCTCCTGTATGAGAGATAGTTCTGGTTCTGTCCCCTATTTTGCCAATTCACATAATCGACCTCTTTCTAATCTTCAGACATGTCAGATTCAACCTGAACTTGATCGACTTCTCTAGTGTCATCCAGCTGAAACACTCCTCGGTTATCTTCTTAACTTGCTTTGATAAGCATGTCGAGCTTCTCTGAAATCTCATCAATCCTCTAAATCTCCACACTATTGACCTTTTTACTTCGATCATATTGTGGACAATGGTTCCATGGACTTGCAACCAAGTTGTCAATGAGAGTGAAGGCTTCATCCCTAGTGTTTGTCATGGAGTCTCCATTGCTAGCAGCATTCAAGGAGTTCTTATACTCCCAATCTATACCTCCATAGAATGTATTGAGCAGTTGCTCATCCGAATAACCATGATGGGGGCAATTTTGTTGGTACTCCCTGATCTCTCCCAAGCTTTATGCAAAGACTCACCAGAACGTTGCTAAAATGCTGAAATCTTACTTCTCAATGTTGCAGCCCTCGATTTAGTAAAGAATTGATCCAAGAAGGCAGCTCTAACTTCTTCCCACGTGGTCAATGAACCTGGAGGCAAAGATCTCAACCATCTAGAGGCTTTTTCAGAAAGTAAATGGTGAAACAGTTTGCACTTTACATAGTCCACAGGGACTCTATTTGAGCTCGTAATGCTGCACATATCCTCAAAGTGATCCATCAGGTTCTTTCCTGGGAGGCCATTAAAGATATATTGCTTCACTAATCCAATCAGCTGAGGCTTGATCTCATAGTCTTGGTTCTGGATAGGTGGAGGTCGAATAGCAGACCTATTTTGATAGTATGTGTGAGGTGTATCCATATGACATATAGCACGGTGTTGAGGTTGTTCTTATTGCCTCCTAAGCATAGCTAAATCTCTCTGCAAGTGTTCAACCGTTTGCTGAACATACAGGTTTCTCTGAATAGATGGCTGAGTCTCACGGTCTTGAGGATTCTGCTGGTTTTCCTGATTTGTTGCTTTTGCTCTGCGATTTTCTCTTTTAACTCTAGTAAGTTCTTCGTTATTCAAACCAAGTAGATTATCTGAACCTTGACTTCTTCGGTGCATAAACCTGAAACAAAAACAAAACAAAAAGACACACAAAAAAACGTATGTAAAAGAGTATAGACTTGAAAGAAAATCTTAATCAAAAGGCAACCAATTGATTCTCCGGCAACGGCACCAAAACCTTGGTGTGGGTCAGGTTTTAACCCTAAGCAATCTACTGCAAGTGCACAACAATGAAGTAGTAGTACTATAGGGATCGAATCCTCAAGGAACCAATCATTTCACTTTTGATCATCAACTATATTTCTCAAGCTATACTAATCAAAATTCAAGAGATAAACAAGAAACTTTAAACAATGTAAACTGTATAATAAAAACACCAGGAATAGGGTATTCATCGGGAAGTAGAAATCTAACTAGGAAAACTATTTAGAGTATTACTTAGGCTCAGTTCTCGATTTGAACAGAAAGGTATAACGAATCTTGTAGTACTCGAGACTCTACTCGATAATTCATAGGTCCTAACTATTGTTGGTTCTAAATTTCAAATATGCATTAAACAAGTAGGTTCAACTATCCATAATCAATCTAAACATCAGCTATCACGGTTACGGATTGATTGCTCATCTAACCTAGTTCAGATTCTTAGCAAGCTTTTAGAGAGCTAACAACCTAAGTTCATAGATTAGTTGATCAGGCTATTCTAAGCATTAAGCACGAGATTAGATGGAGAATACTCTGATTAGATTTGACTCTATTTGTCACTAATCATCGATTCCTAAATCCTTTGAAACCCTAAACCTAATTGGTAAACTACTCAGACATAATCAAAATAGAAACCAAAGACATAATAGAAATAAACATGAATTGCATAAAAATATGAAATAGAGGATTTTTAGATTCTTCTCAATGTTGAATTCTCTTTCTCTCTGGCTTACAAAATAACTCAAAGTTCTCTCTGAATAACGGTCGATGTCTAAAAGAAATAGAAAATAAATATATTTATATGTCCTAAGATTTAGGTGCAAAAAAGAAAAATTAAGTATTTGCTTTGTAGCTCGTTGATCAATAGATCATGGAGTTGATCGATCGATCTTGGACTTGTGTGATCGATCTCCAACATGTCAGGTCGATCCTGAGGTCAAGCGATATTCTGGTATGAAGGCTTTATCGATTGCTCAAGATTTTGATCGATCGATCATAGGTATTTTCAGTGAAACTTCAAGTAATGCTCCAAAACCATCCAAATGAGACTCCAATGCCAATAATCCAAGTTCCTACATTTTACACCTAAAAGTGACACAAAATACAGACAGAAACTCTAAAAATAGGCATGTTAATGAGCTCAAAACTAGTAAAAATAGAGGTATATCACTCGACCTGAACTCTCATACACCATTCATCTTCTCTCTCAGTTTATGAATGCTCCTCACCAAACACATTGGGATTCCTTGATGTGAGTGATTAGATATCTCAAAACCCGACCTGTTCAGTGTATTTTAGTATTAGCTGGAACTGATTTAAAACTTACTACTTGGTGTGATTTAGATTTGGCAGCTTGTCCACTGTCTCGTCGCTTGGTTACATCATGGTTTATTTAACTTGGTGGTACTCCAATCTTTTGGAAAACTCGGAAGCAAGATATTGTCGCTTGATCCTCTGCCGCGACAGAGTATAAGGCGATGGCACATATAATAAGTGAGTTGTTATGGTTACGAGAGCTTCTTACTACTTTGGGTGTCGACTGCACTGTATCGATACCTCTATGTTGTGAAAATCAGTCTGCTATTCACCTTAGTAACAACCCAATATTCCATGGGAGTACCAAACACATCGAAAAGGATTATCATTTCATTCATGACGAAATTGTTAAAGGTGTAATACTTCTGCAGCATGTCTCAACAAAACTTGAATTGGTTGATATTCTCACAAAAGTTTTGGGCAGAAGAGAGTTCGAGAAATTCTTAACTAAATTGGGTATTCATGATCTCTACACTCTAATTTGAGGGGGTGGTGGTAAAAAACGAAATATTCTTATTTTGTAATTACTAGTTAATTATGTATAGTTTAGTAAATTAACTTTTTACAACTAGATTGCCTAATTTCTTTTTTTTTCCTTCAAACTGAGATTATATTGCAAATAGTTCTACATCGTTTCTATTATACGATGCAACAAAATATTAGTGTAACCTTACCGATATATAGTCATAATTGTGTCTCAGAAGACATCATTCAAAAGATCAAGTTAACCATCAAACAAATGAAATAGAAACTTAAAAGTTCTTAAACTTAGCGGGATTTAGTGACTAGTGCTTAGAAGGAATGATGGGCTTTGTGTGGGTGTTCTTCCTCAAAATCAGGATACCTCTTGCGCTTGCTTTCTCTGTTCATGAGCGACTCCATGTGTTGTTGAGTGGATGATGTCGCCAGGTCCAGTTCAACTCCGTGAGAGAGGTTGGTATTATTGTTGGCAGGTTGGCCTGTGGAGTAGAGAGCTTGAGTCAGTGAAGTTATCCTCTCCAGTCGAGTTGTGATAGATTGTTCAATGGTTTGTGGTTGCTGGTGTTGGCTGGCTGCATCCTCTTGATCTTCATTAACTTGGTGATCAAGGTTTGGCATAGAAAGAGAGGTATCACCTTGTTCTTGGGAGCTAGATGGTGTCCGTAAGAGATAATCAGTGAGAGTGGGAATGTACATGCATTCTGTAGCATCGTGCGTGAGTTTTTGACAAGTGATGCAAAAGTTAATCACCTCCTCATATTGTAGCGCAACGTAGAAGCATTCACTATTCTGGACCCTTATCGGTTTGAAAAATCTGAGGCGTTCAAATGCATTGATACTAACTCTTGCCCTTACTAGCTGCGAATTGTTCACCAAGTGATGTTGGACATCCACCTCCAGAACTTCACCGAGCGTCCTAGCTATCAGTCGTGCTGTGATCGGAGTGGCGTAGTGAAGAGGAAGCTCGTTGATTTGGACCCACAAAGGTATTGTGGAGAGAAAGTCCGGTGGAGCATGAGGCCTCCATTGTTGTAAGACAACCAACCAGCTATTGTAGAGAAGTGGCTGACGTCTAAGGACCGAGATTAAGTCTGTTTCTGAAGAGAATAGGAACTGGATGAAGTGTTTATCAATGATTCTCCCAATGACAGAGGTAGCCATCCGCCATTGTTGTGGAAGTTGAGTAACCATCTCCATGATGTTCTGCTTGCGAGGGTTGAGAGGCTTGGCCATAAGGCTACAGTGGCTCATTTCTAGAGCATTACAATAGGAATAGTTTGGAAGATATATCTCTTCATCACTTTTTCCCATATGGAATTGCGATTCCGCAAGCCAAAAGTTGTCAGCCTTAGCAGAAGGAAAAGAGAGTGGAAAGTGAAAGGAACTGAGAGTTGAGACTGAAACCACTCGGGATCCTCTCTCTCCCTTTATATAGCCATGAAAGAAGAGAACATCATCATTGCAATCCGCCATTTGTCAGTTTATCAGAGGGCCAATAATGCACTGCTTCCAAGGGTATGCATGGCTGAGAAATGTGAAGAACCACCATCATAGGGGAAACAAATCTTGTAGAGAGATTGAAGTTATGCTTACTGATTGGTGGTGAGGAAGTTGCTGACACGTGGTCGAGGGAGGTTGGAGGTGTTATGCCTTGTCCGAGAAATAGCTCATCATTAGATCTAATTCTTTTGGTTTGGGTAGAGTGAAACTCAAGGGTTTAAAGTTGCAAAAAGTCGAAGAGGATAAGACTCAAGGGTTTATATAAGCATGATACGAGTGTAATAAATGAAAACGAGGTTTGAGATCAGCTTAAATGGCATTAGTATACTGATATGGTGGTTATTAAAAGTATAGTAATTAATGGTCATTCCAAAAGGATGGGAGAGGGGAGACAGAAATTAATTATTTGTAGGGATAAGGTTTTAAGAACAATGATTGAGAGAGGGTTTAAGACTTTGATCAACTACCAACGTAAGGTAAAGATTGTGGCATGGGGAAATTATTGGGTAGAGTGTTAATTAGATGTAGGGTTTCATGATGAGGTATAATAAATATAGGAATGAGACAGGATATTTATGTTCCGTGGTATGCAAAAGAGAGGAATTAATGATAGATGAGGTTGAGAGAAAACCTAAATTGGGGAAAATGGTATGACTTTAACGTGCAGAGGAAGTAAAGTTTTGTGAGAATCCTTAAGTGGAGCTTAGGTAAAAGGCATTTTAGGAGGCCAAAACATATGGTAGTTTAGCAAAGTATCCAACGAGGTAGCCCCCTGCTAATGTAGTCCATGAACCGTCCTTCTTCCACTACACTTCTGGCAATTTTGCAAACCGAGTCGAGTTTGTGCCTTGGCTTGAATTTATAGTGAACCTCCGACAATTGGGTTTGCAGGTGCTTAATTAGGTGCATGATATGTGTGTATTTAGGTTGCTGAGGGCCTGTTGTCATGGCTTGGTATAGATCTTGACTAGGTAAAAGGATTACCGCCGACTTTATATGGAGATCTTGAATGGATTGTAGGAGCCATAGCAATCCAACCAACTGTAGTTTGTCTTTTGAGTCCGAAACTTGGAGAGTGCATCTGGCATGCATGAAGGAGCTGTCATCCAGATTTTTGATAATCCAGGCCCCTCCATGAAGGTTGGCATACTTGTTCCATTGTGTGCTCCACCAAATTATATGCGTTGTGGTGTGGCTATGGTTATGTCTTAAGTCTCTTGGGCAACGGTTTTTGCACACAACCTTTGTTGGCTCTTTCTCTTGTAGTTTCAACCATAGTCTAGCCTCCTCTAAGCAAGTTCTAGCTACCATCTGCAGGTCTTGTCTTTGTTGTTGAAAAATCGTTATATTACGATTTTTCCAGATGGTCCAGAGGATCCATGGAAAGGAAAATCGTATTTCTGCTAGGATCCTGTGATTGCTATGGATCTTGAGTAGATGACTTATATTAGCTAGAAGTGATTCATTGTGAAAGCCGTTGATGGGAAGAGGGAAGTTGGTGAGACTCCATAGTTGTTTGGCTGGGTGGCACCGGAATAACATGTGATTGATTGTTTCATCCCGAGTTTCACAGATCTCACATAAGCCTGATTGTTTAATCTTCCGTGTGATCAAAAGCGAGTTGACTGCAAGTGCGTTAGATGACGATTTCCATAGGAATATCTTTGAAATTTATTTTATCAGATATTTTTTAATATATATATATATATATATATTTATTTATTAACCAAGAAGGAAATTGGTCAAAGCTCAAACTAGCATCTGAGGGTCAAACACGATTTAAATATTCATCAGATCACAAAATAGAAATGATTAGAAATTTTGCATTTAGAAAATAGATCCCTAACGATATTTCATGTATGTTAATAGTTAAAATCTATGACAACAATATCCATTTATATAAGGGAGTGTATTAAATCTTGAATTTTAAGTAATTGTGAATGATTAGTTTTATGAAATTTCAGATGAACTTAGAATCTCATACAATCACTTAAAATTGCACCATTAATTTTTTTTTTTCAATAACAATGAAATTGATTGTGTGTTTAAAAATCACTAGTTCAATAACACTAGATTTTTGATAATTTTTAGAAATTTATGTTTAAATAACAAATTATTTGCCACTTAAACCCAATCACTTAAAATCAATATTTCAATACACTTCATAAATTTAACTTTCCGCAGTTTGAAAGTTTAAATGACCCAGTTAATGATTATGATATCAAAGATTCTATCTTTTTCCACCATATCTAAAAGATTAAACAAATTTTAAAGAGTTAGCTTCAAATTATGGATTGAGTTTTGTCGATACAACTGTTGATAATAAAATAATATTTGGTTTTTCTGAATTATAAAGTGATAGTGTATGATAATTTGTAAGATATTATATATATGAGTTAAATTTGCAAAACTGTAACAGTTAAGATATTCTTAAACTTTTAATAAGTTGAATCCATGTTTTGAGACGTTTTTTTTAAAAAAAAAACTTTTTTTTGTAAAAGGTTTTATTTTAAAAATGTTTTGTTCAATTGTTATATATTTGAATCAGTCTCTAAAAGAATTGATATAAATATTTTGCAATGTTTGACAAACAAAAACATATATTTTTACAACGTGGGGAACAAGTAAAGAATCACAAGATAGTTTGGCCAAAGTATTACTTTGCTTCCCTTTTCATATTCATCGTGGAGGATAAAGAATTTCAGATTCCAATTGAGTTCCTCGTTTTGGTTTAGAGGCTTCATTTCTTAATCATTTACAGGAATATTATTTGGAACACACTGGTTTAAGTCAATTTCAGAACTTTTTATTACTCCCAGATTTCGATCTATTTTACTTCTTGTAATGTAAATTTTATTAAAACAACAACAAAATTAGTTCTAAGATATCTTTAGCGAAACAAAAATACACAATAAACCTTATATAATATCGATATTTGATGTTAAAAATATAATAGTGAATATTTCTGATTTTTGATTTCTACACTATAACCAACTTATATTCACTAATGTTTTAGTAGCTATGCATATTCCACATTAAAATAAAATCGATAAAATAAGCGATTTATCTGATCCATTGTTGTGTTAGATATTCTCAAACCTCTCAACCATAAAATTGGTTTTTTCTCGTCTTTTGTAAAAATGGTAGAGAAATTTTTATCTACATGTTTTGGCATTGGATTTATATTCTAATGGTATCTCACATAATAATGATTTTGTGAGTTTCTAAGATAAGTTTCTGAGTTCTGAAAAGTTTAGGTTCATCTACATGATTTATGAGCATGATACTCCTTAGTTTCGATCACATATTTCAATTTAGTTAAAGTGTCGTGTCCCAAGTTCGGTAAGTATCAATGCTTGTCACTACAATTTAATATTTTCTAATATATATATATATATATATATATCTTGTTTCAATCATTTCTGAAAAAATATAATGTAATAAACAAAAAAAAAAGTCAAAAGGTAGCTTGAAATCATATAATCATGCATGTGCAACATCAGGACAAATGCAGAAATATGACCAACACTTGAAATCTATTTTATGAATATTTGTTTGAATGAACCCACCAGTGAATATTATTGTACTCATATCTTCATCATCATGCATGCCAACATTGATCAACCTAAGTTTATTTTTTTCTATTAGAAAAACATAAAAATTACTTGTATGTAACATTTATAAGAATATCATCATCATTATCATTATCATTATCATTATCATTATCATTATCATTATCATTATTATTATTAAACCATTTATAAGAACGTGATAGTAATAAGATAATTTTCATCAAATTACCTTCATACTCATATATTTTCTAGGAAGTTCTTTTCACTAACTGAACTATCCATGCTAGATGACACATAAAATATAATATGGGAAAATAGAAAAAAAAGATAATCTATAATAGATTTAATCAGATTAATATCGTAAAATCCATATATGTTTTTGTTTGTTATAAAAATCTCATTATCTGACATGACAACTAATGTAATCTGTTTTGAAAAATCATCTCTTAAAGTAATATTCATTATACCAATTTTTTAAACCCTCGTGATTAAGTTTTTGATCAATTTTTTTAATTACAAAAACAACTAAGTAATCACAATGAAAGAAGTTAACTTATTTTACTATTATTTCAGTCAAATTTTTGTTTGAAACGAAAAAGAAAAGAAAGAATTTGGCAGACTTGCAGGAAATCTGCCAGAATTTTGGTAAACTTGCAGGAAGTCTACCAGAATTTGGCAGACTTGCAGGAAGTCTGCCAGAATTTTTTGGCAAACTTGCAGGAAGTCTGTTAAAACTAAAAAATTTCAATAACAAAACCAGAAAAGCAGATAATTTGACATAATTATTACATGAACATCAATAGGCAATGAATCCTTATTGATATAACTAAAATCTTTTGTTTCTTGCACCATAATTTAAGAATTTTTTAGCTTATGGAGAAGCTTTCTTGGGTATATATATACTTTTAAAAGAGAATAAAATATTTTTTTTATAAATCTAAAATATTTTTATTTTCGAATAATCTTATTAAATTAATTATGAATTACATACTGTCAATAGAAAAAGGAAAACTACAAATCATCATCTTTTTTGGTAAAAGGGTATAATGGTAATTAATAATAATAGAGAAAAAAATTGGGTTATATAAGTAATTTTCAAAAAAGTAGGTTATATAAGTAATTTATAAATTAAAATAGGTTATCATAGTAATTTTCCCTAAATTTAATCCAAGCATCTTCTTTTTTAGTCGGAATGACAATGATATTTGACCAAAGTTTGGTTACTATATTAAATTATGGTGTGATTATATTATTAACGTAATCACGTGATTTTATACCAACAGAAGAAACCAAATTTGTAGGATTTTAAATTAGTAACATAGTAATTTGGGATTGAATTCTTTCTTCGACCAAAATTAACAAAAACAAGAAAAAGATACTTCTCTTCAAATTACGATGAATTTATCCATGCCTTCTAAAGTCTAAACCATCAAAAATAGAAATTCGTCTAAAATTTTTGAGTCCCAAGTAAATAACGCTAAAATTGTATAAACTTTAATGTATCAAATAAAATTATAATTTCATTGCATAGAATAAACTCGTTTAGTTGACGATTATACATGTTATGGTGACTCTTTTTTGTTTAAATATCCATAATTTTATTGTAAAAGCAATGGACCACAATCACAAGTAGAAGTTGGGGTATCATACTAAGATAATTTACTTTATTTTTTTGTCACAAAGCTGATTCTATTTATTAATTGTTTGATTTTACAACAACATAAAGAAAATACATAAACCAGATATACAAGATAAAAAGCATATAATAAGTGAATTCAGGTAGAGAAAGTTCTGATATACTAGAGATCTTGGATAAATATTAGATAAATAGTCCCGAATTTAAAGACAATAAGAGACTAATCCTATTTCTGTTGCCACAAAAAGCATTTGAACTAACAAAAATGCTCTTTTAACCATCAAGACAACATAGATACTAGACAATATTTTATCCCAAAAGAAAGAAAGACTGAGGCCTAAACCCTGTCTACAAGAATAAATGCTAATACAAAATCTAAGAATCCTATCATACACAATAACAATCTATCTAAAGCCCATAAGAATTAATTTGTCCTCATAAATTACTCGTAATGGGTTTAATAGATCATAATGAATTTAAGTAAATAATTAAACTTAAAGTCCTATAGCAGGATCCATTACCATACTCATACTTTATAGCAGAAACTCTAATCAAGAAACTTTTATTGGAAGAGAAAAAGGTGGCGCTGCCACCATTATCTCTGACAAAACTTCCGGTCACCGAAATCCCATAGCAGACTCGCCAGAAAACTTGAAAACCTCGACCATCTTGAAACATGACCTCTAGACCAACTTACCAAGCACTTGTACGACTTGTTGTGGAGGAGTAGAGTCCAGCTAAGAGATCGGTGGAGGATGGATCGACAGATCTAAACAAATTCTTGCCTGAGGCGAGAGGTAATGCCTCCAATAAATTTGGCGTCGCGGTGGTAAGTGGAGGGCGAGTGAGTCGATCTCGGTAGTTTAAAACCATCATAAGTTTTTGGAATCACAACAACCCAGACAAATAACTTGAAGAAGAGGGAGAAGAACGACAGAACATGATGAGACGAGACACCTCGCCTCCGGCGAGAAACCATAGTGGTGTAGACCCTGAAGATTTCTTCGTCCTCTAAAGAAAAAGTTTTGAACTTCTACAAATTCGGCCATGAATTTTGGCGAAAGAGGAGAACAAAGGTGAGACATCACAAGAGAAGAGAAAGAACAGAGGAGATACATAATAAGAGAAGAGAGGGAACAAAGGTTCACTGAACAAGAGGTCCAACGCCGGCACCGGCGTCGGAAAAGGATGAAGTTAGTTTGTCTTCGATAGGACGAAAGAGGTTTTTAGTAAAAGTAAAAGTAACAAAATACATACTAAGAGAATTTACTTATCTCATTTCATTTTGCTACTTATTCAAATATTTAATGAGTTAGCTCAACTCCGTTTATTTATTAAATGAGTTTTAATATGTGAATTTGTATTTAGATCATTTTGATCATGAGTTAGTTAATCAAACTCGTGTGCTACTACCAAATAAATATAATGAATTAATAATAATAATAATAATAATATTGTAAATTTTAAAAATATAAAAGAATCAAATAATATAACTCTACTAGATGATGTCTCGTGTGCTATGTACGAGTTTGGTAATATTATATTTATTTATTTATGGTTTGATTTATATGTGTAAATTTATTAGTTACTTAATTATATATATATTTGATATATTAAAAATAAATTTATAGTGACCACCAGTGTTTTTTATTTATGTTTACTTAACTTTTGATGCATTGCAATTTTACATATAATATTTTTTTTATAGGTTTTGATTAAAAATTTTCCTCTATTAGAATTAGGAATATCATTTGTTCGATTTCCCCTAAATATAAAGTATTTGCATTTGAATTAAGAATATTTCAATAAAATTTTTTTTTGTTTTCTTTTTATTGAACAATAATATTTAAATTAAAGTTCTTATGAAAATACAAACAAACTTATTTGTTAAAACAAATAAACTCATCTTAAAGTTCTTATCAAAATCCAAACAAAAGATTTATTTTTAAACCAACAAAAACCAAATCTTAATTGGTTAAAGATTTTTTTAAAAACCATTGAAAATCAAAATTTATTTGGTTAGAGATTTCATTTTAAACCAACAAAAATAAAATCTTAATTGATTAAAGTTTCCTTTTTTAACAAACAAAATTCGAATCTTAATTGGTATGAAATTCTTTTTTAAATTAACAAAAATCAAATATTAATTGGTTGAAGTTTCCTTTTTAATTGTATGTTTTTATTGAAATCCATTAAAAACAAATAATTCGTTTTTAAAAATAATCTTATATAAACAAAAAGATAAATTAATTAGTTTAAACAAATTAACCAATCAAAACAAATTTATGAAATTTAAATCTAATTATTAAATTAAATATAAAGCATTTTATTAATTATTGAATTAATAATATTATCCTAATTTAACAAACGAAATCTGTTTAATTAAGGATCTTATCATAATCTTAACTAACTTATTTGTTAAAATAACTATAACTAACAAAATCAAATTAAGGTTCAAAAATACAACCAATCAAATTAAGGTTCAAAAAAGTAACCAAATCATAAACAAAATCTCTACTAATGAAATCAAAAAACTTATTGCTGCAAAGAGATAAAGATAAGGCCAAATCATGTGACAAATTATCTAAACAAATGTTAATCAGACAAAAAAACCTAAAATTTAAAATCTTTATTATTTTATTACAAAGATACGGAAAATCATATTGTTACGATATTATTTATAATGAAGATATGAGTTAAAAATCCTTTTATATAAAAACTAGATATGGACCCGTTGATTAAATAATGCTTAATATATATTTTGAACAATATCTTAGAAATCAATACGTTTATAAATTTTGAGATCCAACTTAATAATAACATCTCACACGTGGAAAATCTCTTTACTTACTAACTTTTGAAATCCAACTTAATATAATAGGTTATAATAAGATTCGACATGTAGAAAAATCTCGTTGATTACTAATTTTTGAAACTCAACTTTGTATAATATGATACTCCACAATTTTGGATGGTTGAATTCGATATGTGGAAGAATCCGTTTATTACTAACTTCTGAAACTCTATTTTATATAAGATGATAAAATTTCAAGTTAATAATAGTAAAATAAAATAATAACTTATTAAATTTAAAATTTTACCATTTTTATTTGTTTGTTTTGATTGCTCTCGATGTAAACAAAAACAAATAAATTAAATTGGAGAAAGCTTGAAAATATGGAAGGTATTGAAAATATGTGTTTATGTATATATAATAATTAATATTCATAATTCCATTTTACCTTAGGATTATGTATACAAAAATCCTTTGAATTTAGGTTTATGTATACAAAAAAACATTTAGATAACTATCTTCTGTTATGATTATGATAAGAAATATATATCTTATTAGATTATGATTTATTTATAAATATATATTATTCATATATACATATATATATATATATATATAATTTTCGTTCTTTCATCAATAATTTTTAATATAATATTTTTCTTTATAATGAAAATTACTTTTTG
>OVBA01001997.1:0-37911 GCA_900406435.1 Lepidium aucheri
GTTTTGGAGGTGTTGTAACTGAACTCGAGCTGCCCATGATCATATCACAACGGGGATGGAAATCTGTTGCTAAACAATGAACCTTTGGATATGACACACCAAAGAATTTAAAGAACTCAAATATGAGACACTGAATTCTGTTTCGGTTGGATATAACACACCAATAGAAGAAATAAAAGAAAAACCTTTTTGTATTTAGATAAACGATATTGCTTGTGCTTTACAAAGAAGAAAGTACTTAAATAGAGAAAAGAGGCCACAAAAATAAGCTAGGGTTTCTTAAAAATATGGGCCTAAAATAACTAACAAATGGGTCTCTTGTTGGTGTAGCCCAAATGCCTCATTAAAAACCTTAGTGAGAAAACCCATTGGGACAAAACCCACTAAGGGAAAAAAGTGCATTCAGACTACACGCCCACATGATATCCTTCTTGAATACTTCTGGCAAGCATCAAGGTATATTGAACTCGAGCTTTTTCATGTGTCTCAATTTGAGCAAGTAGTTTTCCAATGGTTTTGTTGAATAATTTCATTCTCGATTGAGTTGTTGGACCAGTTAGAACCGTCATTACATCTCTGTTTGCATCTCCCTTCTCATAAGAGTCTTCACTTGATATGACGCTTGATCGAACTTGGCCTTAGCTGGCCATGATAGCACCATCCCCTCCCTCTTGAGAAGGATTTGACCTCAAATCCGCATCAACTACAATTGGTTCTCTTGGCAAAGACAAGCAAATCATATTTGTGTGATAGAAGACAAAATGATCTTTGAAATCATAGAAAACTCCCTTAATATGTTTGCACTCTTTATTTTTAGCTCGTACCAGAATTAGTTATGTCGATACTTGCAACATTGTAGCCTTTCTGTTCTCATTGTCTTGATTTTGCTTCATTAGAAGTTCTTCCCTTATATCTGGTGGGTTCTCCTTGAACGGGAAGAACACGTGAGCAGAACACGTGAGTGTTCTTTCTTGGATGTGATTCATCCATTACTATAGAGATGGTGTCAAATTAGAATTAAGCATCCTTGGGCGTTTGTAGGTTTTTTCCTCAGGTACTTCCAGCTCCAACTTCCGAAATGATATCTCATTATTTTCTTTGGTCATAATCAACTTGATTAGTCAATACTTGAGTCATCTTTGTCTTGGAGTCCTTAACCTGTCTTTCTTTTGCTTTTACAAAGACTAGAGAAACAACATCAAATGTGTGATAGGAATAAACAAACAAGCTCTCAAGATGGTAAAACATGCTCTCACTGCTTAATGATTTCAAGATCATAATCGAGTGATTAAGTTCAAGCACACATTCGTTCACATTTCAAGCAACATGTTTTGAAGCAAGCAATTCAATTCAGGCCAAATTCTAAAAAATGCACATTCGGTTTTAGCTCTAAACATATCAAACACATTGTTGCTTACATAAACTTTCATAGATAACCTATATGCACGACCATCATCAAATAGAAACTTCATTCTGCTAAAGAACCTTTCAGGAGTGAGTGTTCAAAAGAGGGAACCAACTTATCAAAAACATAACTTGAAACACAAAATTCCTTCACATGTTCTAGTCCAAAACGTTTTTCATCTTGAGTAGAAATTATGACAAACAATGTAGGACAAGTTCCTTACAGTGTTTTCTAAGGTAGTCACAAGGAAATGGCATAAGAACATGTTCTGGCTCCAAGTTAGATGGTTGTTCAGAGTTACAATGCAATGGAAAACTTCGTTGTATTTGTCCTGGAAAAAGAACAATGCTACTCGGCTGCTCCGGTCGCATAAAGGTTAGTTTCTCAAGCACTAAATCAGATTGAATAGAGGAAAGAAAACACTTAGCTTCCAAAGAAGCTTTGAGCAAGTTGAGTTGTTCCATCGCCTTGCTATTAGTTGGTTGATTTGGGTAAACTGATTTCTTTTCTTGTTTTTGGTGTAGATTCATCCCAATCTTCAATAAATCAGTTCTGGATGGTGACTTTTTTCTGGAATTCTGAATTACTAAAGAACTTGAACCTTTCTTATCCCTTTCAAGGCTGCTCTCCACCTCTTCTTTATGCACCATAGGCTCCTTATGAATTAATGAAGGTTGATCTTGTCTTGGCTTTTGTTTTTCTAATCATTTAAGTCTCTCTTTGCTTGCAGCAGTACCAACAGATTGGTGAGTGGGTCGTTTCTCCTTTCGGTTTGCTTCCACAGCCTCAAACACTTCTTGTAAACACCTCTTTATCTCATCATACTCCTTTTGTTTCCTTAATTCATTATGAAGATCCACTTCATGCTTTATGAAGGATTTGGGATCAACAACTTGAGTCCTAGTTGCTTCACTCCCTACTTTGATGCTGAGTGGCTAGAAAAATTTTATCACATGCTCCTGGAATCACAACTGACTTAGAACCCTTGTGATAGCTTGTCTTCTCTTCTCTAAGGTATCTTAGTCGTGTATAAGAGTTCGTTCCATCACCATTCCATGTGAATTCTTTTCTCTTGGTCTTTTGCATCTTTTGTTTGAAGGCATCAAGCTTGGCATTCATCAAACGCTCCATGTTTACTGTCAATGCTTCTATTAGTAGCTTGTTATTGGCTGAATTGCTAGTTTCTATTTCATCTTCAGCCATTGTTTCTGCAAGGAAACGCAAACAAAACCACCAGCAACAAGTTTCCAACAAAAAGGAAATTCTAAAAAAATGGAAACTTGGAGAAATGGAAATCGGTTCTAACTACACTTCTAGGGTTTTTGCAATCTTAAGATGACAAAAAAAATAACCTAACAACCCTAACAGTTGATCGAAACTTATTCTTATTGAACCTAATGAAAGATTTAAATTTCAAACTAAGGATGAAACACAAGAAGAATTCGATGATGATGATAAGTAATCAAAACTTTCAACAAAACAAACAATTTTATGATGGATCTAGGGTTCAATTTCATGAAAAGATAGAAAGAGAAACGAAGTTTAAAAGGGAAAGAGATCAAAGACTCAACTTTCAAGTTTGTTTCTGATAGCACTTAATATGAACCTCCTTAGATCGAACTTGCTTAGTTGAGAACAAAGAAAAGATAGGCTTTGATTCCTCGTAAGATGTCAAGGTTGGTGGGAAAAGGGGCAGCACAACGGGGATGGAAATCCATTGCTAAACCAATGAACCTTTGGATATGACACACCAAAGAATTCCAAGAACTTAGATATGACACACTGAATTCGGTTTCAGTTGGATATAACACACGAACAGAAGAAATAAAAGAGAAACCCTTCTGTATTTAGATAAACGATATTGCTTGTATTTTACAAAGAAGCAAAGTACTTAAATAGAGAAAAGAGGCCACGAAAATAAGCTAGGGTTTCTTAAAAATATGGGCCTAAAATAACTAACAAATTGGCCTCTTGTTGGTGCAGCCCAAATACCTCATTAAAAATCTTAGTAAGAAAACTCATTGTGATCCTACTAAGGCAAAAAGAGTGCATTCAGACTACACGCCTACATGCTAGCCTTCGTGAATAATCATGGCAAGCATCAAGGTATGTTGAACTCGAGGTTCTTCAATGTGTCTGCAAATAGTTTTCTAATGGCTTTGTTGAATAATTTTATTCTAGATCGATTCATTGGACCAGTTAGAACCGTCATTACATCTCTATTTGCATCTCCCTCCTCATTAGAGTCTTCACTTGAGCTGATGCTTGATCGAACTTGGTCCTGGCTGGCCATGATCACATTAGAAACCGACGGGAGTTGGCAAAGAAATGATGAAGGCATTCGGTTAAGAGAGAAGCTTATAGTTAGGAACCAACTAGCAAAAGTCACATGCCCATTTTGACACTATATGACCGTTGAAGACAAATGGATTGTGGTCCCCTCCTTTCAAGAGAAGATTCAAAAGGTTACCATTTTGGGTAATAGTTGGTCACATGTGTATATATCCGATTTTATATGTATGTAGAGATTAGGTTTGCTTCTCTTTGGCTATATATATATTTTACACATCAATTGTAAATCCTAAGAAAGAATACACTCACTTTCTTCACAATCTCCATAGTCTCTTGGCCATATGGCTAGAAATCTCACTAAATCTCCAAAATATCACAAATCTCTCAGTCTCTTCATTATTCAATCATTCTCACACAAATCTCTTTTATCTTTCCGCAAAATCTAAAATGGTATCAGAGCCAGGTTGGTTCTTGGCGAGTTTGTGCCAGGATCTCTAGGTGTTTGTTGCTTGAAATTCATTTTCCCAAATTGTTTTCCAAACCGATCTTATAAAAATTGTGTTGTTCTTCTTGTGTTTTCTTAAAAATGATTTCTTGTATGTTATTTCAAAGGTTTCAAGGTTTAATTTATGAGCTGAATCTCTGGTTTAAGTGGAAAAGAATCCCTCTTTATGTTCTTGGTAGTTTCAAACTATTTTCTCAAAGGATTTTCAAACTGTTTGTGCAAAATCAATTTGTTACTTGTTTCATAATTTGTTTCCATGAGACAATGAGGAGAATGAGTGTTGCTGAGGCTAAAAACCTCTTATTTAGGCATCATATCATCTCCAAGTCTCTGTTCTTTAAGAGAAAATTTGAAGTTCTTAGTGTTCTTGAATTTTTCAAACCGAGTTGTTAAAATCTGTTTTTCTCTTTGGAAAAATGTTTTGTTCTTGATTTGTCTTCTTAAAATCGTTTTCCTTGGTTGTTTATTTGAAGATTTTGAAGGCTGTTTTCTCTGGGTTTAATCCCAAATTTATTTGAATTTTGAATATCAAATTGTTTTGTTTTACCCATTGGATAAAAGGTTGAACCCATTTCAAAAATGCCATTTGTCTTATTTGCTCAATCTTTTCCGAGTTTTAGCTGCATTTCAAGGCTTGTTTTTTACTCTTTTCTTAAGCTCAAACCATGTGAATTCAAACTTTGGGTTGGTTTTTCTTCTTGTGAAGTGTAGAGCCCTAAATTCATTGTATTTTATAATTTATTTTGGCAGTTTGAGTCAAGTCTCATTAAATCGAGAACCATGGTTAAACACACTTGATTCTTATGAACTAGACTGTATAAAATCATGTTGAGTCTATCTCTTTCAAAGTATAAAAACTTGGACCGAGTTTTACTCTCTTTAATGTCCTTGGTTCAGTTTTCAATTGTTTGTTATTGTTGTGTGTTGAATCTTGTTGCTTCTAAATGTTAAGCTCAGCAATGAAGTATGAAGCAAGGAAAGACTTAACTTGAATGTTGAACAAGGAATGGTGACTTGAGATACACACAAGGAAGAGAGGTTATCCAAAAGAAATATAGCCATTGGATACTTCTTGATCAATAGAGTCGTTAGATGCATTTGGTATTGTCACATGTGAAGATAAAGAGGAGAAGAAGTTACATGTGAACATTTTAGTTCATTATAACCATTGGATAAAGAGCCGTTAAGATGATGTGTTAGTGGCCATTGGATCAATATGACTGTTGAAGTTTAAAGTGTTTGAGGCCGTAGGATTGAGCTGGTTGCTTGGTTAGTCAAATGTGTGGGCTAAGGGATTCAATAAGTCACATGTGACCAACAAAGGAGAAGAAGCCGTTGGTGATAAGTTACTCTCAGCTCTCGGGATCCGCGGCACACCAAACAAAGAAAAATCTTTCCCTTTACAGATTTATGTTTGTCTTGTACAGTTTGTTTTTACCTAAAGATCACACGTTGTGGTCCGCCTATATATTGTTAATAACATACAAGTTTGTTTGTACATGGACAACCTAAGGCCAACTTTATTCATTGTGACTTACGGCCCATTTTGCTAGTAGAGACGCGCGGTCCATTCAAAGCTCACTTCTTATTGAGGATCCAGTTCGGCCGGTTCAACACGTATGAGAGCTCGGGTTTTGCCCAAACTAGTAGCCAAACTCTGAAGCTTACGCACAAGGGATAGAATCAAAGAAGAACTGGTCAATGGTGAGTTTACATGAGCAAATATAGGAAGAATAGTTCATATAATTAACATTATAGATAGAAGTGTGTAGTGATTGTAAAGGCATCGGTTCAAAAACTAAACAATTCTTCTAAAAGATTTCTGTAACACTCTTCAATCAATAATATCTCTCCATTTTTAGATTAGTTCGATAGTCTTTTCAACTCTTTACTTTTAATCCGCTTTAGTCCTAAATCCTAGTTGATCTCCAGCATCAACATTTTTGTGCCCACCCTGGGGCCGAAGCACAAAATTCAAGGCAATCGAGCTAACGAGAATATGGAGCCATCTCTAGCGTTGGGGCGAGTTAACAATCAAAATACCCGGGACCGAAATCTGGATGAGGCAACATCCACGTCGAATGGCACAGATAAATGGCTGACTTTGTCGAGCAAAATAACCAATGAATGGCACAGATCTTGGCAAGGCTGGATCACCAAGAACAAAGTTTTAACGAGCTACAAGCATTGATTCCGCAACCACCTCTGAATCTGGGAAACCAGGTTCAAGGGTTTGTGGCTGTGAATATTAATCAGCATCATAATGAAAATGAAAACCAACCCAATGACAGGAACCAGAATGGTAGTACAATTCCACCTTTCCAACCTGATTATCAAAACGATAATCTGGATAATAGCAATCCGTTAGAAAGAGAAATGCAATGAATGCGTGAAATGATAGCGAATCAGCAAACTGAGCACGCAAAAATGGAGTCTCAGATCAATCGGGCAACAACTGCCATACCAGACATCTAGCGCGTGATAGAGTTAACTCGGCAAACACCATTCACGAATCGAATAGCGAGTACTATTATCAAGGTTGTCGGGAGAATTAAAATTCCGACATTCGAAGGAAATTCAGATCCGGTCGCTAATTTGAAAATATTCCGGTTAGCCGCAGTGAAAGCACATTTTAATAACGAAGGGCGAGATATTGGTTTGTGTCATTAGTTCTCTGAAAACCTTGCATAATATGCTCTTGATTGGTTCTCATCATTAAAACCTAATTCAGTCGATAATTTCTAGAAGTTAGCCGTAGGATTCCTCAAACATTTCGCAATGTTCATCCAGAAGCGCACTTCGGCAGATAACCTGTTCGCAACGATACTACAGCGGAATGAACCACTATAGGACTATTTAAACCGATTTAAAGAAGTAAGAGCGCTAAGCGTAAACCTAACAGACGAGGTCGACATCTGTGAATTAAAGATGGGATTATGGCTAAGGTCGAGCTTCCGAGCTAAAATGTTTTTGCGACCTTTTGATAGCCTTGATGATGTCCTTCATCGAGCAGCCAATTTTATTGATTGGGAGGAAACTAATCGGATAAGGAAGATAGTCATGAAGGGCATCGCCTGAATAATAAAAAGCAATCCAGAGAAATCAATGAAAACTAAGGAAAACATTCGTATGCAGTTGGCAGCTTGTACAAAAGGAAAAAAATGAAAGTATGATCCATCAACATGTTGTGATTACCACCAGGCTAAAGGGCATTCCATGGATGAATGTAAAGTAGTCCAGCGCCTGAAAAGAGATAATTAATGGAAAGAAAAGATGCGCAAACAAAGATTTGAATCGGGAGATACTCAGGACTCAACTAAAAGAAGGCGAAGTAATGGCAACGAACAGCAAGAATTCAAAGAAGTCAAAGTACAAACTCCGAATCAACAATTGAAACACATTGACTTCACCATGGGAGGATCTTACCTCGTCTCAAATTCCATAAATTCAATTAAGTCTCACCAGCGAAAAGTCAAAACAAACTCCCAGTTAGGATCGAGCTCCATTTATCAGGAAGCAGTAATCACGTTTAGTGAAAGTGAGACATCACACCTCGACAAGCCGCATGATAATGCAATTGTAATCACTCTATATGTAGCGCGCTTCGAGCTCTCGCGAATAATGGTTGATACAAGAAGCTTGGTAGACCTACTCTTTTATGACGCTTTCAAGCGAATGAACTTTGAAGATTCTGAATTGAAAAACAATAAAACCCCTCTAACAAGTTTTGATGGAAACACGATACTGTCAATAGGGAAGATAACACTTCCAATAATCACTCATGAAAGTCATGCTCATAAAGTTCGTAATTGTGGACAAACCAGCACTGTTTAACACAATAGTGGGGCGACCTTGGCTGTATAGCATGAGAGATGTCGCATCAACCTATACATCAATGTGTGAAGTTCCCAGTCAAGAATGGAATCGGTCTCATTCGAGCAAGTCAATCCGCGTCAAGCGGATGCTACAGAACCGCATTTGGAAAACTTCGGACCAAAACGTTATAGCAATTAGAGAAAAAAGTATCCACGCTACAGCTAAACCTCGATTGGCATCATTAGAAGCTGTAGCAATAGATAAAGATTTCCCTAATCGGCGAGTAAAAGTCGGGATTGATCTAGAGCCGAATATAAAAACCAAATTGATTACCTTTCTAAAAGAAAATAAACAAACATTTGCATAGGAACCATCCGATATGGTAGGAATCAGCATTAAAGTCACTTCGCACGAACAAAAATTCGACCCAGCGTACAAGCCCGTTAAACAGAAAAGAAGAAAGCTCGGCCCTGAAAAGGCAGTTGCAGTAAAAGAAGAGGTCCAACAGCTACTGAAAATTGGATCGGTCAAGGAGGTCAAGTACCCAGACTGGTTAGCAAACTCAGTAGTAGTAAAAAAGAAACCAGAAGCTGGAGAATGTGTGTAGATATCACATATTTAAATCAAGCTTGCCCAAAAGATACCTATCTCCTTCCTCTTATAGATCGAATCGTCGAAGCAACTGCTGGGCATAAGTTAATGTGTTTTATGGACGCTTTTTTGGGGTGTAATCAAATATTCGTGCACCCCGACAATCAGGATAAAATGTACTTCATAACGGATCAAGGGATCTACTACTACAAAGTAATGCCTTTTAGATCGAAAAACACAGGAGCAACCTACCAAAGATAAGTAAACAAAATGTTTGCCGAGCAAATTGGGAAAACCATGGAAGTCTATATCAACAATATACTTGTAAAAAGTATGGTAACAGAAGACCACGTTACGCAACTTTGAAAGTGCTTTGAAACTCTAAACAAATATAATATGAAGTTAAATCCAGCCAAGTTCTCCTTTGGTGTCGCCTCGGGGGAATTCCTCGGGTATCTTGTCACAAAAAGAGGCATTGAAGCAAACCCAAAGCAAATAGACGCTTTATTAAACCTTACAACCCCGAGAACTCCGAAAGATGTTCAACAACTAACAGGCAGAATTGTAGCACTCAATAGGTTCATATCGAGGTCAACGGACAAATGCCTCCCCTTTTACAAGCTACCAAACGGAAAGCAAGTAAAGGGGAAACTACAATTCGAATGGAACGAAGAATGCCAAAATGCTCTAGAAGAACTTAAAAGGTACCTCACCGAACCTCCCATACTAGCAAAACCCGTCACCGGAGAGCCGCTAGACTTATATGTACCAGTCTCAAACTCAGCAGTGAGTGGCGTCATTGTTTGTACTGAGGGAAGCGAACAAAGGCCCATTTATTATCTAAGCGCAATGCTCATAGGAGCAGAGGCAAGGTACCTAGTCGAGGAAATATTAGCATTAGCAGTATTAACTTCGGCAAGAAAACTGCGACCTTATTTTCAATTGCACCCAATAGTAGTGATGATGTCACAGCCTCTTAGGGCTATACTACATAATCCCAGCAAGTCATGGAAGTTAGTAAATTGGGCCATAGAGCTCAGTGAATACGATATTGAATATCGTATTCAAACTAGCATAAAATCGCAAGTTCTCACAGATTTTGTTGTACAGCTAGCTCAGAATAACTAGGTCGAGCTCGAGCCAAACAAAAGATGGGCATTGCATGTTGATGGAGCCGCGTCAAAACAAGGAACAGGAATTAGAATACGACTGGTATCCCTAAGCAACGAGATAATTGAGCAATCTTTCGACTATGTTTCGACGCGTCAAATAACGTAGCAGAATATGAGGCCTTAATCGCCAGGTTAAGATTGTCAATTATTTTTGGAGTTCAAGAATTAACAGCTCATACGGATTCACAACTCATATCAAGCCAAATAAAGGGGGAATACGAAGCAAAGGATCAAAAAATGACTGCGTACTAGGAACTAACCCATGAAGTCATAAAACAGTTTGACGACTTCGAGCTTAATACAATTCTGCGAGGGGACAACATCGCGGCATACACGCTGGCAGCACTAACGGCAACTTCGGACCCAGATGTCAAAAGAATTATACCTGTCGAGCATATCGAGAGGTCGAGCATTGATCAAAATGTATTAATGGTAATCAATAATGAGTTAAACCATCAAGAATAATCCTGCGATGACGAGCTAGCAATCGCTGAAGAAGACTGGCGAGCCCCGATTGAGCGATACATTCAAACAAGCGAGCTGCCTACTGATAAGTGGGTAGCTTGAAAGTTAAGAATACAGAGTGCAATATACACTATATTAAATGACCAATTGTACAAGAGAAGTATATTTGGGCCATACCTAAGGTGTGTGAGTAAAGAGGAAATATATGAGATACTAAATCAAATGCATGAGGGAAATTGCGGCAACCATGCAGCGGACGAGCATTAGCAATTCATATAAAAAAGTAAGGATACTTCGGGCCAACAATCATTTCTGATTGCGAACAGCACTCTAGAAAGTGTTAGAAGTGTCCAAGGCACGCCCCGATGATCAATCAACCGGGAGAGCTTTTTAGCTCGACGACGATCCCCTACCCATTCATGAAATTTTTAATGGACGTCGTAGCACAGCTTGAACCTTCAGGACAGCGGCGAGTTTGTTTTCTACTAATCTTAACGGACTATTTCTCTAACTAGATAGAAACGGAAGCCTATGCGAGCATAACCGGGTCACAAGTTTCTGATTTTTTGTGGAAAAACATTGTATGTCGACATGGACTCTCAAATGAAATAATAACTGAGAACGGAACAAACCTTACTTCCAAACCGGTCAGAGAATTTTGTAGTAGATGGAAAATCAAACTGACAACTTTGATACCGCGTTACCCGCAGGGGAATGGGCAAGCTGAGGCAACAAAGAAAACAATCATCGGTATATTTAAGAAATGCCTCGAGTCAAAAAATTTGGGCTGGGATGTCGAGGTCAACAGCGTGCTCTGGGCATATCGAACGTCACCAAGACGAGCTACCGGGGAAACACCTTTCTCATTACTCTATGGTGTGGATGCAATGGTACCTGCAGAAAATTTAGTCTCGAGTTTGCAACGAACTAAAGCTCCAAAATCAGAAAAAGAAAATAACAAGATGCTGGAGCATGCAGTGGACATGATAGAAGAAATTAGAGACCAAGTGACCTAGTGTTAAGGAAAGTCTTTGAGAATACCCGCGAGCTCAACGCGGGGAAACTAGGAACATCGTGGGAAGGACCGTACCAAGTAGATAAAGAAGTAAGGTGTGGTGTGTACAGGATAAAGAATGTCGACTCCAGCAAAGCAGGGCCAAGGCCATGGAACGTAATGAACCTAGAAAAATTCTATCTCTAAAATGTAAAACGAGCTGTGAATAACTTGAACTACGTAAGGCATGATCCTCTTTTAAGAGGTATGTAGGCAGCTTGCTAGTCAAGTGAAGCCCCAAAAAATTAAAAAAATAATAATAAATATATATTCAAAAAAAGGAAAGTAGAAGACCTGCTAAGAAGAAGCGTACTAGCAACAAAAAGTAACCCGAATGTACATACAGAAACGGGAATGATAAAGGCAAGGAGCTTTAAACAAAAGAAAAACTGAAACAAAGCTAATAATGTGTAAATTAAAAATCAAATAGAGAACGAGATGAAGAGCAGGCCATATGCGACTTATTCATCAAGCTCGTAGTCGGACACTTCTTCATACTTTGCCTCGCCTTCGCGGTGCATCTCAGTAACTTCCGCTACTTCCTTCTCCAAGCCTAAGGTATTGTTCCAAACTCTCACAAATAGCGCAAGATTGGCAAGAGCTTCGCAGGCTTTCAGCTCGGCATAGGTTCCTCTCTTCCACCTTCTCCATTTCTCCATGAAGGCAACCTTATTCTGACACAAGGAGGCAACTGCAGTAGCCTTCTCAAGCTTGACAGCATCAAGCTCGGACGCTAACTCCGTGATGGTAAGATTGGAAGCGTCAATTTGCTTTTGGAGCTTGTCACGAGTCTCGGCTTCTTGCTCCAGTTTCTCTGCTAAATTTTGATTAGAAAGCTCAATAGATTCAGCCCTAGACTTGACCTCAAGATATAAATTCTCATAGTGCTTGTGCTCTTTCTCTTCTCCTCGAAGTGCTTCATCCTTAGCCATTAGCTGAGCAAGAGATTCATTACGAGCAGCTCTGATTTACTTTAGCCCTCCTTCATGTTGAGCAATACTTTCCTCAAGGACATGCCTAATATCAGAAGATAGCTCGGCCGCCCACTCCCGCATACGCCTCTTGACGGAGTCAATATACTTATTTCTCATGTAAACGCTCTAGAAATCAATAAAATGATAAAGTCATCACAGTAAGTCATGATGAAGCGAGTATAAAGAAAGAAGTACCTTAACATCAGCAACCGCCATGTCTTTATACTCCGCGGAAAATATCATCTCAGCTACTGGAGGAATACACATGTAAGGAGTCCGGAACTTAAGAAGGACTGCACAGGGATCTTGTCTGCCGCCTCTGTTACCAGCTCTGGCAGCTGATGAAGTACTAGGAGCTAAGTTCCGTGTGTCCGGAAACAAGGGCGCATGCCCATCCTCCTGCGCAGTAACCCCCAGAGGGTGAGTAGTTACCACTGACAAATCAACATCATTAGGATGAGGCGGTAAATGAGCCATCACCTAGGTTGATACTGGGAGCTAAGTAGGCATAGAGGTTACGACCTCGATTGATATCGGCACCAAAATCGGAGTTGAGGTAGGCACCTCGCCACTCTAAGGATCACCATCGACATCCATGTGGTCGACCTCTAAAGCGCCTGCACAGCATGTGGACATTCCAGAGCTCGCTGACTCCCTCCTAACGGGAAAAGACGTCAAAGCCACCTCTTTAGTACGAACATCTGCACCGGCCTCCTCAAAGTTATCAGTAGGAGAAGTCGAAGGCAGCACCATCAAAGCAGGTAAAGCTGTAGAAGCGGGGAGCAGGTCTTCCAAAGAAACCCCAGCAACGAGATCCCTCTCTAGTCGAGCTGGTAAAGAGATCGACATTCTTCTCTTCTCTGCAACTCCGCAGCGTTTGGAACAAACTCGACGACTAGGCCTTGGCTCAGCGCGTATGAGCAAGGGTTTATCCGGAACTAAAAAAACAACATATTCAGCCATAAGCAAAGACCTAGAATTCAAAAATGACAAAACGTTCACGTAAAGGTTTTTCTTACCAGTGCACGGAGTCCAAAGAGCAGCGTCTAGTTTCTCTTGAGTAAATGCAGTCCAATGCGTACCTCCAACTCTTAAAGCATCGACAAATGAAATAATCTCGGGAGTCGGGGAAACATTATAGATTCCTGTAAAAAAATTATACACAGTGAGAATGAGCAAGCATAGTAAAAGGGTCAAATCAAGATAAGGCAGACCAAAGGGAACTCGGAATAACGTAAAAAAAAAAAAAAAAGAGGGAGTCTCTTCGACTGCAAGTCTCGACCAAGTCTACTCGCCCAAGTACTTCGCAGGTGGCTTGGCGGAAAGTTGCCAATGCTCGAAGGACAGATTTTGATATAGAAATATTGATCGAGCTTCCTTGTATTCTTGTTCGAAAGATCTTCTACGGTCTTTCGGTAATGGCGCAACGATAGATAGTAAGTCTTGTGCCCCCTTGGGTTTTTCTTCACGCTGTAAAAAGACATGAGCTAATGACGTCGCATGGGCTGACTGACTTCTACAGCCCGCATAAAGATTGCTAGTGTGCACCGAATAACTGACGGGCAAATCTAGGGAAAGCAGAGACCAACTGCATCCAACCACGCCAAGAGCTCGTATGAAATTGGAAAGCAGAGTTCATATTCTATAAAACATAGCGTGTACACGCACATGTAGCCCGACGGAAGCACCTCCGGCGACATCCCCTCCTTGGGAACCAATGTTATAATATCCTCCGGAAAGCCGTACTTCTCACCAAACAGATTGAGAAGCTTCTTAGTAAAAATATAGCGAGGATGCGGACTAAACTCCTCGTTCCCAGCTAACGGAGTTGAGCGATAAACTTCTTCCTCAATGAAGTTATCAACGGAGTCGAAGAGGTCCTCGGCGGAGCAAGCGGGCGCTTTCTACTATTTTGTTGTCGAAGAGATCAAATCATTTTGACACTCCCAGTATCCTCAAAAGTAGGGCGAGAGATCGACGACATTGCTAAAAAGAGCAAGAGAAGAGAAAGTAAAATGAAACTAAGGAGAAAGTCGAAATACCTCTGAGCAGAGCAACAATGGTTGTTTTGTTCGAAAGCACCTCAGGAAGAAGAGGAAGGGAGTGGAAGCTGTCTCTTGAACTTTAAAACCCACTCCCTCAGGTAACTGCCGAGCTTGGAAACTTTGTTGTTTAAGGACGATAGCTCGCAGAGTAATTTCTAGATCTCAGCCAAGTTTTTGGTCTCACGATCCTGAGCAAAGCTCAGCATGTTGGCGAGTGTATCGACCATCTTGCTTGGCTCCTTGGTAGTTGAGCTCGGGCGGTTGACCTCATAACCACCTATGCATCTGTGAAGAACGCCAATATCCTACATACAAGAGAAATGGTATAAGAAACTGATAGAATTAAAATACATGAGGACAAAGTGGAGCGTTGTTCATATGTAACCAAAAGCCTCAAGTGCCTCTGTGTAGCTAGCTTTTTCAGACATGTCCCTCAGCGCCGGAATAGCATAGCAGCGGGGTTTGAAATGCCTCAACACAATCGCCATCCCATGTTTGTCCTCAAGGATAGGGCAGTCCCGATTGTGTTGGAAACTCTACTGAAACTTGGGACTAGAAGATGACGATCCATGATGATACTGATACGTCGAGACACCACCAGAGTCGGTATATCTCAAGAGATCAAGATCACCAGCCTTTTCCTCCTCACGAGCATCATTGGAAGCGCAGTCTCGTTTGGGAGAAGGTTCGCGAGAGTGAGACCTTCTTCCAGCACCGTCACTCGGGGAAGGACCCGGTGTGGGGTTAGTCCCTGAGGTGACTAGCGGAGGGGGAGGAAGCTCATTCTTGTCGCACGAGGTTAAACGATGATAAACAAGGGACCGAGGACGAGAACCGCCATAGTGAGAGGATGAATTCCAGTCCCCAGAGTTACCTATATATATATATATATATATATGTAAAGATAGAGGTAAGCAATGAAGATTTCGGAACTCTGCATTACAATCAGTTTTCCGAAAATTATGTTCTTTTTCTAGTGTCTTCTTAAAACGTTTTCTTGTATCTTCTAAAAATGTTTTCTTGTATGTTGTTTCAAAGACTTCAAACCTGAATTTATGATAAGAGTCTCTGTTTTAAAAGGAAAAGAATCACACTTTATGTTATCCTTAATTTCAAACCGTTTTCCCAAAAAATTTTCAAACCGGTTTTTGCAAAAATGTTGGTTCTTAGTTTTTCAATCGATTCTCTTGAGACAATGAGGAGAAGTAGGTGTTGTTGTGGTTTAAAACATTTTATTTGAGCATCATCTCTTCTCCAAGTCTCTGCTTTTCAAACAAAAAGAATTGTTCTTCATTTGTGTTCTTGAAGAACTTTAACCCGTTTTTTAGAAAAATTATGTCTTTGCCAAATGTTTTACTCTTAAAATACTTTCTAAAAATGTGTTTCTTGTTGATTTATTTGAAGTTATAGCTGATTCTTCTGTGTTTAAGCCACAATTTATTTAAATTCCAGTTTCAAATTATTTTGCTTTTATCCAATAGGTAAAAGGGTGTTCCTATTTCAAAAATATTGTCTTTTCTTGCTGAATCTTTTGTGAGCTTAAACTCCTCTTTAAAACCTGTTTTTCACTCTTCTCTTGTGCTCAAACCGTGTGAATGCAAACCTTAGGTTGGGTTTCCTTTTTGTGAAGTGTAGAGCCATAAATCCATTGTATTTTATGATTTATTTCGGCGGTTTGAGTCAAGCCTCTTTAAGTCGAGAAACATGGTTAAACACACTTGAGTCTTATGAACTAGAGTGTGTAATATTATGTCGAATCCATCTTTTCAAAGTATAAAACTTTGGGCCGAGTTTTACTCTCTCTAAGATCCTTGGTTTGATTTTCAGCTGTTTGTTGTTGTTGTGTGATGAATCTTGTCGCCACTAATTCGCGTAAGAGTTTTGGTGTTTAGCCTCTTTGTTGTAGCTAGGTGAGCTCCATGAGGAACCAAAGCCAGCCGTGATGGATGGAAAGGCAAATCAAAACTGCAACATGTTTTTTCTTTTTTGGCGCATTACTTGGTTGAAGAGTTTGACGCGGAAATCCCAAAAGAATCGATAGTCCAAGTTGTAAGGATAGTTTTTGATCTACAAAGAATTCGAGTAACCCCCACCTTAGGTATATCGAACCTAAGATTGTCACTATTTAAACTCGCCTTCAGTCAAGCAAGGTGGTGGAACCACGGAATGTAGATTAGAGCAGCCCCCGCCTTTGTTATATTAAACCGAAAATTGTTGTTGTTACAACTCTCCTCTTCACACCAATGGCAAGGAATGGCCACACAAGTATGATGGACAATACTTGATAAACTGATTTGATCACTTGGATATGATACACCTAGACTGATCAAAAAGTTCACAAGGAACAAAAGAGAATCACTCTCAAATATTTTGATGAAAAGTAGGATGTCTCTGCGAAGAGAATTACACAGGTTTATAAAGAGAACGAAATGACTCTCTGAAAACTATAGACTTAAATGTCTCAAAAATGAAAAAAGACTACTTAGTAAATGATGAGCACTTATTAGACATGACTGAAAAAATGACTCTTGAACTTCCTTGACCTTGAAGATATCTTTTAGTCTCCCAAATTTGTCTTCATTAGTAGGCTTATTTTAAGACTTGTTTTAAAGCTTCTCTAGGACTTGTAGAAGGTTCAAAGTAGGTTGGACTTGGTAAGTATTAAAGCCAAAGGATTTTTCTTGGTGTTCCTTGTACAAAAGACTTTGAATAAATCCACAAATGCTTCCTTTAAGTTCTTTAGCCCGTGACCTTGTAATGGGTCCGGTTGGAATCTCCAAAGCTTGTTGAAACTTTTCTTGTCTGAGTTTGGTTTTGGTTTGCACTTGCCTGAGTGGTCTAGGTGATTGGTCATTGTTCGATTCTATAGTCTGCGCCTGTTTGAGCGGTCTTTGTGATCGGTCACTTATTTGCGCCTGCTTGAGCGGTCTTTGTGATGGGTCACTTTCCATGATCATATCATCCCCTTCCTCTTGAAAATGATTTGACCTCAAATATTTTTCGTCTGCATCAAAAGGAACCAAGTCAGAAATGATGAAGCTAGAACTGATTTTGTACTCACTTGGAAAGTCGATCTTGTAGGCGTTTTCATTGATCTTTTTCAGGACTCGGAATGGTCCAATGGCCCTTGGCATCAACTTAGACTTCCTTTGAGCTGGAAATCGCTCCTTCCTCATGTGAACCCACACTAAGTCTCCCGATGTAAAGCTCTTTCCACACCTTCCTTTGTTGGCCAACTTTTGATACTGCATGGTCTTTTGCTCAATGTTAAGCTTTGGCTTTCATGAAGCTGCTTGTCTATCTTAGCTTTCTTTTTCCCATCTAAGTTCACACGCTCATTGAAAGGTAAAGGGGACAGATCCACTGGAGTTAAAGGATTAAAACCATACACAATATGAAAAGGTGAGAAGTTAGTAGCAAAATGAGTGAAATGATTATAAGCAAACTCAACATGAGGCAAACAATTTTCCCAAGTTTGGATGTTCTTTTTGATTAAAGCACGAAACAAGGTGGAAAAAGTCCTATTGACTACTTCAGTTTATCCGTCAGTTTGCGGATGACAAGTAGTAGAAAACATCAACTTTGTTCCTAATTTAACCCACAAGGTTTTCCAAAAGTAACTAAGAAACTTAGCATCTCGATCTGAAACATTCTTCCTACGCATTCCATGTAAGTGTAAACCTTCCTTAAAGAACAAACTAACAACAAGTGTAGCATCATCAGATTTGTGACAATGAATGAAGTGTGCCATCTTAGAAAATCGATCTACTACCACAAAGATAGAATCCTTAGCTCTTTTAGTTCTAGGTAACCCAAGGACAAAGTCCACTGAGATATCAGTCCAAGGCTCACTCAGAATAGGTAAAGGAAGATACTACCTTGAGGTTGGACTTTAGACTTAGATTGCTTACAGGTCACACACCTTGCACAAACTCGTTTCACATCTCTTTTCATATGCGGCCAGTGAAAATGTTCTTTCAAGACAGCTATGGTCTTGGCAACTCCAAAATGTCCTATAAGGCCTCCTCCATGTGATTCCCTGACCAAAAATTCTCTCGAAGAACAGTTTGGAATGCACAATTTGTTATCATAGAATAGAAAACCCTTATGGAGATAGAATTTTACATACGCATGCTTCACACAAGACCTAAACACATCTTGAAAGTAAAGGTTAGCATATCGAGAACCAAGAACCTTAGCATCAAGAGTAGAAAGTAGCGCATATCTTCTTGGCAATGCATCAGCCACAACGTTTTCCTTTACTTGCTTATACTGTATGACATATGGAAATGTCTCAATGAATTCAATCCAACGATCATGGCGTTTGTTCAGCTTTTGTTGGCCCTTCAAGTGCTTCAAAGACTCATGATCCGTATGGATTACAAACTCCTTTGGCCAAAGATAGTGCTGCCATGTTTGCAAAGCTCTAAACTAAAGCATATAACTCATTGTCATAAGTTAGATAGTTTAGAGTTGATCCACCAAGCTTCTCAGTAAAGTAAGCGATACTCTTCCTCTCTTGCATAAGCAGAGATACAATACCTACACCAGATGCATCACATTCAATCTCAAAAGTTTTAAGAAAGTTAGGCAATGATAAGAGTGGTGCATTAGTGAGTTTCTCTTTAAGTTATTGGAATGTGTTCTCTTGACCTTCTCCCCATTTGAATCCAACATCTTTCTAAGTGGAGCAGCAATGGTGCTAAAATCACGAACAAAATGTCTATAGAACCCAGCAAGGCCATGGAAACTTCAAGCTTCTCCCACAGTTTTAGGACTTGGCCATTCTCTGATTGCTCTCACTTTTTCTTCGTCCACTTGAACGCCCTGTGCACTCACAACAAAGCCTAGAAACCCAAGGTTATCCAAACAAAAGTGCACTTTTTCAAGTTAGCATATAGCTTTTCCCTTCTTTGTACCCCTAAAACAAATTTCAAATATTCAATGTAGTCTTCCAAGCTTTTGCTAAAAATCAGAATGTTATCAAAGTAGTCAACCACAAACAAACCAATGAAAGGTCGCAAAACATGATTCATTAACCTCATGAACGTGCTTGGTGTGTTAGTTAATCAAAAAGATATGACTAACCACTCATAAAGACCATGTTTTGATTTAAAAGCAGTTTTCCATTCATCACCCTCTTTCATTCGAATTTGGTGATATCCACTTCTAAGATCAATTTTAGTGAAGACACAAGAATGATGCAGCTCATCTAGCATATCATTTAAACGAGGAATAGGGTGTCTATACTTTACCGTGATATCGTTGATGGATCTACAATCAATGCACATGCGCCAAGTTCCATCCTTCTTATGAACTAGCAAAACTGGCATGACACATGGACTTATGCTCTCATGGATATATCCTTTCTCCATCAGCTCACTCACTTCCCTTTGCAACTCCTTGGTCTCTGCCGGATTGGTTCTATAAGCTGGCCGGTTTGGAATGGATGCTCCAGGTACAAAGTCTATTTGATGCGCAATCCCACAGATTGGAGGTAAACCACTAGGATTCTCATCCGGAAATATATCTTAAAAATCCTGCAATAAAGAAGAGACACCAAGAGGTAGATCGGAGTTAATCTTGGTAGATCTCATTAGGATTCATAAGAACAAGCGTAATAGTCTTCCCCTTATAACCAAACGAATGCTTGTTGGTGAAACCATCATGAACGACTTTTCTATCATACTGCCATCGTCTCCCAGGAAGAATATGTCCAGTTTCCATTGGAACAATGTCACAAAGAACCTCATCCTTGTACTTCCCAAAGCTAAATGGAACCACAACTTGCTTGGATACTTTGAGTTCCCCAAACTCACTCAACCATTCTAGCTTGTACGGTTTTGGATATCTTTGAGTAGTTAATCCTAATTCTCCACAAGAGTAGTGCTTGCCACATTCTTACAACTTCTTCCATCAATTATAAGACTACACACCTTGTCAAGAACAAGACAACGTGTGTGAAATAAATTCTCATGCTACACATTCTCCTCTAGCTTGCTTTGCACTCTCAAAGACCTTCTAGCTAGTAAAAGATAACCTCTGGCTGCGGACACCTCAAGCTCATCTTGAGAAGGTATAGACTCTGAAACCTATTCCTCTTAAGTTTCATATTCTCCGTTAGTTTTAAGTATTATGGCCTTCTTTCCTTGAAAAAGTGGAATTTTCAGCTTAATTTCGCCTAGATCATCATCAGCCCGACCTCTTGCTTCCCTAGCACGTCTAGGTCTCCTTCGACTAGAGTTAGATGAGTGCCCACCTTGACCATAGTAGTCAACTTCTTCTCCTTGTCCTTCAGCTCGTGGTAGATCTCTTTGTGTGTTAGGCAGCTGAGTTGTTGCCTAAGTGTAACCTCATTTTGGACTTAATCCAGACGCTCATGGACTGCCTCCATCTCATTTCTCAACAATCGAGTCATCTCTCCCATCAAAGCTTGAATTTGGAGATTGGGAACTCCTTGTGCTTGCCCACCCTCTAGGTTGTTTATATTATCGTTTGACATATTTAGAACCTCTAAAAGAAAAGATTTGTTAATAGAAAAATGTCTCACAATCTCTCAAGTATTTTGTCACACAAGTGTTTCACTCAATTATTTGGCTTTTCTCCCAAATGTTCTCACAACTTTACGCCTTTTTCCTCTCTTTGATTCTCAGGATGTTCTTATAGAACTAATCAATCTTTGTTTAATATGCTTTTCCCAAGGTTCACCGGCCTAAAAAGTATTCCACAACAAGTGTTAGATCTTGGTACAACAAACTTAAACCCTTTCGTTTTTCTTGTATAAGATGAAGAATTTTTCTCTCTTTTTTATTTTTTTAGTTTTTTTTCGTTTGTTTCTTCTTTGTGATTTAAGAAGAGAGCATGAAAGGTAGAAGATGAAAAGTTTGAAGGTGAAAAGTTAGAAGATAAGAAGATAGAAGATGAAAAGATAGAAGTTGAAGAGATCAAAGGTAAAGAGATAAACAAACTCGGAAGATTGCTCTAATACCACATGACACGAAAATACCAAAAGAATCGACACTCCAAGTTGAGATAATCCATGATCTTCAAAGAATACGAGTAACCCCCACCTTAGGTATATCAAACCTAAGATTGTTGCTATTTCAACTCGCCTTCAGTCAAGCAAAGTGGTGGAACCATGGAATGTAGATTAGACCAGCCCCCACTTTTGGTATACTAACCGAAGATTGTTGCTATTTCAACTCTTCTCTTCATGCCAATGGCAAGGAATGGACACACAAGTATGATGTAAGATACTTGATAAACCAATTTGATCGCTTGGATATGACACACCAAGATTGATCGAAAAGTTCACAAGGAACAAAAGAGAGTCACTCTCAAATATTTTAATCAAAAGTTGGATGTCTTTGTGAAGAGAATTACATGAGTTTATAAAGAGAAAGAAATGACTCTCGGAAAACTATAGACTTAAATGTCTCGAAAATGAAAGAAGATTACTTAGTAAATGACAAGCACTTAATAGACTTGACTGAAAAAAATGACTCTTGAACTTCCTTGACCTTGGAGATATCTTTTGGTCTCCCAAATTCGTCTTCATTAGTGGGCTGGATTTTAAGATTTGTTTAAAAGCTTCTCTACGACTTGTAGAAGGTTCAAAGTTGGTCTGACTTGGTAAGTATTAAACCCAATGGATTTTTCTTGGTGTTCCTTGTCCAAAAGACTTTGAATAAATCCACAAATGCTTCCTTTAAGTTATTTAGCCTGTGACCTTGTAATGGGTCCGGTTGGAATCTCCAAAGCTTGTTGAAACTCTTCTGGTGTGAGTTTTGTTTTGGTTTGCGCTTGCCTGAGTGGTCTAGGTAATTGGTCACTGTTCGATTGTTCAGTCTGCAGCTGTTTGAGCGGTCTTTGTGATCGGTCACTTGTTTGCGCCTGCTTGAGCGGTCTTTGTGATTGGTCACTTTCCATGATCATATCAGAGTTAGAGCCAATGGTCTCGTCTTCAAGGACCCAGCTTGGTAGTGTGGTGAAAACTTTGATGGAAGGTGTTGAATGATATACCTCATTTTTATCGGTTTTGAACTCATTAATTCATCTGTTTTCCGATTATTTGTCTGCATTTTAGAGTCTTTTATGGTAGAAAATAGGTTTATTTCGGATTTTACACGTGGAGCATGGCTTAGTATGAATCGGACCAATTTTTGGAGTTTTCAACAGTAGATTGGAGATCGAGCAATCAACCCCTTGATTGATTGGTTACCACCCCATAAAGCTGCGCACGATTCGACGATCGAACAAGACTTTAAGAGATCGAGCAATCAACTCTGATCAATCTATCAACCCCCTTGATCGATCGACCCTCGAGCCAGAGAAGTTTAAGACCTAATTTTCCTGTTTTGCACTTGCGTCTTTAGGATCATATAAATAGTTGTTTTTATGTTTTAGAAAGAGAGAGAGAGAGAGACATAATTTTTGACTGAGAGAGTATTTTGTAAGCAAGGAGAAGAATTCCATCATACTTTTGAGAAGATTTATAAATCCTATTATCTTATACAATTGAATTTTATGTTCTTCATCATCATGCTTTGTATTGTTTGTTTAATCATGTCTGAGTAGTTACCTAACCAGGTTTAGGGTTTCTAGTGATTTAGGAATCAGTGATTAGGGATTGAATAGGATTCGGTGACTAAGAGTTCTCCATCTATGCTTGTGTGTAATGCTTAGATTAGCTTGATTACCTAATCTATGATCATAGGTTGTTTTACATTTCAAAAGCTTGTAAAACTCCTAAACTAGCATTGATGAGCAATTGAGTCTAACCAACGATAGTTGATCGTTAAGATTAATTGTGGATAATTGAACCTGCTTGTTAAAGCCTATCTAGAATCTGGAACCAACGATAGTTAGGATCTCTATGTTGTTTGATAGAGTAACAAATACCACGATAGTGGATTTGTCAAACCTTTATGCTCAAGTCGAGAATGATGCTTATTTGTTCCTGAATATTTTCCCTGATTGATTCTTATTTCCTGATGAAGACCTGATCCCTGATGCTTTTGATATAGTTGCAAACCATTAGGTTGTTAGTTTACATTCGATTATTCTATTGGTATAGCTTGAATTCAGATTAAGTGATTGAAAATTCAAGCTTGGTTCTTCGTGGATTTGATCCCTAAGTACTACTACTACATTACTGTGCACTTGCAGTAGGATTCATAGGGTTAACACTTTGTGAACACCATTGAATCAGCTCACAAGCAAAGGAGTATGTCCTCATACGAGTGGTGAAAATAGGGGCTCTTGTTCTTGCAAAATCCAAGTAACATATGGAGCAAATAAAGGATCCATATTGACTTCACTTCAAAACCCTTGGTGATCTCCACTAAAGCTTAGAGAGACAAGTTGTGGAGAATGTGGCTCACACTATGGCTTGTGAAGAAGCCAAAGGTGTAAAGAAAATGATGAAATATGGTGTGTGCAAGAAGGTTCTCCAATACCTTAAGCCGCAAGTATGCAAGGCTCAAAGGAGGCAAATGGTCCATGGAGGAACTGCTCATCCAGTCTCTGGCCAATTTGAGTTTGAAGGTATAAAGTATCCATATGATCTATTTGACACTAACCTTTGTGTGTTTCAAGTAATCTTAGCTAGGTACAAGTGTACTTGGAGCCCAAAAAGCTCAGATTGATGGAGCCAAAGCAACTCAAAAGGGGGCTTAGAAGACCCAAAGGAGGTCCAAGAAGTCACCAAGGCTGAGAAACGTCAAGAAAAGGCCAAAGGAATATATTGGAAAAGCATTCTGGAATGTCAACATTTTGGACCAGAAAGTCAATGGAGAGTGGTCATGGACCGTGGGTAGGCCATCATGTCAAGAGGCACATATTGCGGGTAAGGATTTCATGTACCTCAGGCTAGGTCAACAGGCACTCCAAAAAGTCAAAGGTTGGAAGGTTGTGTACTGTAGGAAGGACTCAGTACATACTGCAAGATGAAAGTGCATGTTATGCGGGTTGAGGATCAGTGTACCGTGGGACAAGATGTTGTGTACCGCAGGATGAGAGGCGTATTTACTACAGGACACACCACGGATCGAGCTACAATATACCCACGGGACATACTGCAGGTCGATGTCAGTTGGTAATGCGGGTTGAGACACGGATGTACTGCAGGCCGAGAGACCATGTACGCGGGTCGAGAAAATGTGTACTGCGGTACAGGTCAATGGTTATGGTGAAAAGTTAACAATTTTGATTTTTCTAAATTTTGACTTGGGGCTTTTTCAATCCATATTCTAAGGGGAATGCAAGCCATGGGGGAGCAACCCAGCTATCTTTGACCATTGATGTGTGAACATAGCATGATTACAAGATCCAATTCAATAAAGCGTACATGTAAAGGTATGAATCTTAATCTTTTTGATTTGTTTTATACACTAATGTTGTGTGTTTCTTGTAAGTATTAGCTAGGACATTATGATAAGTTGGATGTGTGAATCCATGACATCAAAAGAGCTGATGCTACAAAGTGTCAATGAAGGAGTTGTTGGAGACGAACCATTGAAGATGGTTCTGAATGGAGTGTTGACCGAGAGGGGGAGTCTCTCAAGATGCGTGTGCTACTTCCAAGCTTTAGGTCTGGTGATGCTTGTCGTTCAATCTTGAGGAGGAGTCTTGAAGAATGGAGTCAAGGCCAAAGCAAGGCCGAAGGAGTTTGTGTCATATTTCGAAGAAGGGTTGACAAATTTAGAGAATGGAGTTTGTGATCGCCTCTTGGGCTTGATGTGTCCAAGCTGTGACCATGATCCATACTCTTTTCCTTAGTTGGTTTTATCCCAAAGGATTTTTCACTAAGGTTTTCAATAAGGTGGGGAGTTACAACTTTCAAGCTTGATCTTAATGAACCACATTAACGATTCAAGCTTGAGGGGGAGTGTTAAACTGAGCAATAAAGTATGAAGCAAGTAAAAGCTTAACTTGAGTGTTGAACAAGGAACGGATGACTTGACGTGAGTAGCAAGCAAGGAGTTACTTGAGATACACACAAGGAAGAGAGGTGATTCGAAGGAAAAAGAGCTGTTGTATGCTTTTTGATTAATAGAACCGTTGGATGCATTTGATATTGTTACATGTGAAGATAAAGAGGAGAAGAAGTCACATGTGAACATTTTGGTTCTTTATGGCCATTGGATAAAGAGCTGCTAAGATGAAGAGTTTGTGGCCATTGGATCAATATGACCGTTGAAGATTAAAGTGATTGAGGCCGTAGGATTGAGCTAGTTGCTTGGTTAGTCACATGTGTGGGCTAAGGGATTCAAATAAGTCACATGTGACCAACAAAAGAGAAGAAGCCGTTGGTGATGGGTCACTCTCAGCCCTCGGGATCCGCAGCACACCAAAAAAAGAAAAATCTTTTTCGTTACAGATTTGTGTTTGTCTTTGTCTTGTTCAGTTTTTTTACCTAAAGATCACATTTTGTGGTCCGCCTATATATTGTTGATAACGTACAAGTTGTAAAGATAAGAGACAATAGAAATCTCTCTCTTCATATTCTCTCCATTCTCAGCCTATTGGCCATAATCTCTCTAATCTCTTGGTTACTAAATCTCCAAATCTCAATCTCTTTACTATCCAAATCTCTCAATCTATCCTATCATTCTTATATCCACAAAATCTGTCACTAATCAATGTGTGAGTTCTTGGGGTCTAACATCTTTGTTGTAGGTAGGTGAGCTCCATGACAAAGTAAAGCCAGCCGTGATGGATGGAAAGGATAACCAAAACCGCAACATATTTTATCTTGATTGGCGCATTGCTTACTTGTGAAGTTAGAACCAATGGTCTCAGCTTCAAGGACCTAGTTTGGTACTATGGTAAGAGTCTGATGGAAGGTGTTGAATCAGCTCACAAGAAAAAGAGTGTGTCCTCGTGTGTGTGGTGAAAAGAAGTGCTCTTGTTCTTAAAAAATCCGAGCAACATATGGAACAAATAAAGGCTATCTCTAAAACCTCCTCTTTATAATCTTTATACTTTGATTCCCTTAAATCTCTTGTGCTTTTCTTCTCTTGCATAATTACTCATATTCAATAGTTGGTTTCATTCATGTCTTGGAGCCCTCAATATCAAATGCTTTAAAATCTCTTATATCTTGTGTGAAGGTGTAATTCGAAGCTTTGCTTGAGCATTCCCAAGAGATGATGGATGGAAATGAGCAAGCTATTGGGTATTAATATAGTGTCAAGGAGGACAAGTTTGGTGGTGGTATTGGTATGATGAGGACCAAGTCATTGCGAAAGGTGTGGCGAAGTTCTTGGCATGGAAAGAGACTAAGTCATTGCTCTTGGTTGCAGATAATCTTACTGTTGTTGATTCAAGTCAAATGCAAGCGTGTGGAGGAGGAGGAAGAAGAGTAAACCAAAGGATGCTCCATAGTGTTGGTGAATTGACAGAATGGCTTCTCAAGTGTGTTGATGAAGCGGATTCTTTGTGTGGAGTTCAAATGAACTCAAGTCAATCTTCATGAAGAGTCTCTACCAAAAGCTTGTGCCACAATTTTGGTAACCAAGGTATGAGATCTCGAAAAATCAATCTCTTTTAGTATTGATGTCCGGTTTCCTCTTCTTTTTCCAAAGCTAGGAATAGGTGTCAAAGGTATTCAAAAGTAGCAAAGGAATGGGAAGCTTGGGATTGTACTAAAATCCAAGAAATCAAGACTTGGATAACTATTGATTTTACATCAAATCTCTTGGTGATCTCCACAAAATCTTGTAGAGACAAGTTGTGGAGAAATGTGGTTCACACAATGGCTTGTGAAGAAGCCAAAGGTGTGAAGGAAATGGTACAATGTTGTGTGTGCAAGAAGGTTATCCCAAATACCGTAAGCCGCAAGTATGCAAGGCTTAAAGGAGTCAAATGGTCCATGGAGGAAGTACTCATCTAGCTCGTGATCAATTTGAAATTTGAAGGTATGAATTGTCCATATGATTTAGTTAACACTAACCTATGTGTGTTTTGTAAAATCTTAGTTAAGAACATGGGTTTGATACATCGAAAAAAGCTAAGAGTGATAGAGCCAAGGCAACTCAAAAGGGGGCTTAGAAAACCCAAATGAGGTCCAAGAAGTCACCAAGGCTAAGAAATGTCAAGAAAATACCAAAGGAATGCATTGGGAAAGCATTCTGCAAAAGTTATTGTTTTGGACCAGAAACTCAACGGTTGGGATGTGTAGACCGCAGCACAGCCATCAGGTCGAGAAGCATGTACCACGGGTCGAATTTTCTAGACCGTAGGACGGGTCCACTGCAATCCGGGAAAGTCAACGGTCGAAAGTGCTTATGTACCGTGGGATATAGAGTTGTGTACCGCGGGAAGGTGTAGGATGTACCGCGGGATAGGATGTTGTGTATCGCATGACGTGTAGTCATGTACCATGGGATGGTGTAGGACAGACTACTGGATGGGATGTTGTGTACCGCGGGATAGAAGGCATACGTACCGCGGGTAGAGGAACTTACACACAGGACGGTGCACCATGTACTGCAGGTCGAGAAGTTCGTGTATTACGGGTCGAAGGTGTATGTACCGCGGGTCAAGAAGTAGCGTATCGCAGAACAAGGAGGCCATGTACCGCGGGTTGAGAGGTTCATGTACTGCAAATCAAAGGTATACGTAATGCGGGTCGAGGACCAGCGTAGTGCGGGTCGGAGTGTTCAGCCGGACCGCACGGTCAATGTTCATGTAAAAGTCAACAATTTTGAAAATTTCAAAATTTTTGACTTAGATCAATTTCAAGCCGTTTTTTAGGGCAATGCAAGCCATGGAAGAGTAACCCAACTATATTTGATCATAGATGTGGGAAGACCTCATGAATACATGATCTAGTGGACATGTGAAGGTATGTAACTTAACCTTATTAATTTGTTTTCATAAACTAATGTTTGTGTGCTTCTTGTGAGTATCAGCTAGGTTAATCCATGACATTCAAAGAGCTGAAGCTAAGGTAGTGTCAAAGTTGGATGTGTTGAAAATGGTTCTGAATGGAGTATTGACCGAGAGGGGGAACCTCTCAAGATGCATGTACTACTTCCAAGCTTGATGTCTGGTGATGCTAGATGTCGAAGCTTGGGGGGAGTCTTGAAGAATGGAGTCAAGGCCGAAACAAGGAGTTTGTGTCTGAAGCAAGGCCGATGGAGTTTGTGTCATATTTTGAAGAAGGTGGAACAAATTCAAGAGCGGAGTTTGTGACAGCCTCTTGGACTTGATGTTTCCAAGCTGTGACCATGATCCATACTCTTTTTCTTAGTTGGTTTTATCCCAAGGGGTTTCCCACTAAGGTTTTTAATGAGGTCAGGAGTTACAACTTTCAAGCTTTATCTTAATGAATCACATTAAGGATTCAAACTTGAGGGGGAGTGTTAAATTGAGCAATGAAGTATGAATCAAGTAAAGGCTTATCTTGAGTGTTGAACAAGGAACAAATGACTTGACGTGAGAGGCAAGGAAGGAATTACTTGAGATACACACAAGGACGAATTTGTCTCACGGTCTGAACACAAAGAAGAGAGGTGATCCAAAGGAAATAGAGCCGTTGGATGCTTTTTTATCAATAGAGCCGTTGGATGTATTTGGTATTGTCACATGTGAAAATAAAAAGAGGAGAAGAAATCACATATGAACATTCTGGTTCATTATGGCTGTTGGATAAAGAGCCATTAAAATGAAGAGTTTGTGGCCATTGGATTAATATGACCGTTATCTTTAAAATGCAAAGAAACAATGAAGAAACCGAATGGAGTTGGCAAAGAAATGATGAAGGCCTTCAATTAAGAGAGAAGCTTATGGTTGGGAACCAACTTGCAAAAGTCACATGTCCATTTTGACACTATATGACCGTTGAAGACAAATAGAACGTGGTGCCTCCTTCCTTTCAAGAAAAGATCCCAAGAAAGAATAGACTCACTTGCTTCACAATGTCCCTATTCTTTCCGTCTTATGGCCACAAATCTCACTGAATCTCCAAAATCTCACAAATCTCTCAATCTCTTCATTTTTCAATCATTCTGACCCAAATCTCTTTTATATTTCCGCAATATCTAACATCCTCTAGGTGAAGAATTTGGTTAACTCGCCAGATATTGTTTCAGCAGCATCACCAAAGCATTCAAGTTCTATATACCTGTCCTATATGCAGAATGGGGGAGACACAAGTTACTAAATTATCAAGAAACGCCCTAAAGTCTGAGGCAGAATTGAAGGCAAAGAGTTACAAAAGATATAAAAATCGTGTGGTAGATAGTTATGTCCACAGTGAATGTGAGGATCTTGCGATCCAAAATTTAGGAAAACGAGAAGAAAAAGGTCTGAAGATAGATCCTAGTTCAAATACCAAGGTTTTTTGTCTAAAGTCTTTTTTGAAATGGCATTTCGGTTCCATCAGCTCCAAGTGGAATAAATTCTTAGCCAGGGATCCTGCATCACAGAAGAGCTTTTGGTCCGGGCATAGTAATAAAAGACCTAGTCATTCTAGGTCGAGCATCGACGTAAAGATCCTTACGAGAGTCAACATGTTCACTTTCCATCTAAAAGTTGAGTTCCTCAACTGGTAAGACTTCGTTTATCGTATTTCAGGGCCTTAATCAGACAACATGACATCATCTCATCCATTACTATGAGGTCTGGCCTTGGATTTCGAGTAAAGCTGCCTCTATCTTTTTTTAATCCCTGTCTTGTTTTGTTTTGTTCATTGTTACATGGGGATAATGTTTACCAATGAAACAAGCTTATCCTTTTGGAGAATGAGAAGATTAAAAAAACAGGATAAGCTAATCTGTCTTTAACGAAAACAGTCACCAAGTCTCCACAAAAGCCATGAGATAGATTTAACACAGCGGATCTGTTTTTCTTTTCTGTGCTCAAAAAGGGTTTTCCATTTTCCTAACTATGCTTTCTAGTCCCGACCTATACGAAGGATACAGCAATTTAACTCCTAGTCTATTCTTCATGTGTTCGTTACAGACTCGTTTTTCGCCTCTCAATGAACTCTCCTCCGAAGATTCGTACAGAAATGGAAACGGTTTTGCTTCCACATTCCCCGGCCACTGTTTTCCAATCAACTCCAAGGCATATTCAAAGACCTCTTCTCTCGGTGCTGGATCATCATCGACAATATTGTAGATTTCCCTACAATAATCGTGGATGAATCAGTAGTCTCAAAAGAATAATCATATTTGACATGAAGAGGGTTAAATTTATACATACCCTGATGATGGCTTTTCAGTTGCAGCTTGAAGAACTTGGCATATATCTTCAACATGGACTCTCGACGTGAATTTCCGAGATGCTCTTCTCTTTTGACTTTCAGACAAACGATCCCGCTTTAACAAGGTATCAATTGCACTGCAGCAAGAAACATTCCTTTTAAGAATCAGTATTAAAGTCTTTTGAAACAAGAACAGGCACAAGCATAAGCTGTAAACAACCTTCGACCAGGTCCATAGATACCTCCAAGTCGAAGGATTTGAGTGGAAACACCAAGATCACGACCCAAGTTTAACCATCCCTTCTCTGTAGCTAACCTCAATTTGGCTAACTGAGTTTTAGGATTTGGGGGATGTCTGCATTCAAACGATCTAAGAGTCACCATCTGACTCATATTAAGAGAAAAGGAATTGAAATCTTCTACATAATAAAAAAAGCTTACTCTTCATTGACCCACGCACCACCACACTCTCCATACACACCTGCAAGCAGCATCATTTTCTCAATCAAAAACAAGAAAGAGAATGACCAGAAAAGAAGTGAATTGCAGGTTTCAGTCTACTGTGAAAGCAAAAAATATTGATATAATGAGGAACAGAAGAATGGCAAATACTTGTTGATGAGAGATAACAGAGCCATTGAAGATTTCCTCTGGAGAGCTTGTCTCTGACAAGTTTTACATTCCGCAACATCTTTTGGAAGTGATCAAAAGATAAGTTATAATGCAGAGATATGAAACATGAATCACATTAAGCTAAAAAAAATAGCTGGGGAAGAAAAGCAAACCGGATCACCGATGTCTGCTAAAGGTGGAATGGAAATGAGCAGGTGAGTGTAATCTTTCACTGAATCTAGCAAACTCCATCTGATTAAGAAAGAAACAAATGAGTTCAAGACTCAGATTCTGAGATTACCACCATGAAAGTGCTAATTAAAAAACCTTACTCAGGTGAATCTGCAGAAAACAGATGAAGATGAATTCCTCTCTTTTCCCATTCTTTCTTCTTCGTATCACTCCTGCAAGTCCCTGAAAGCACCCTAAAACCTCACCATTAAAGCCCCAAAACTGTTAACTACCTTCTTTCTCTACTGTCCGAAATAACACAAGTGAGCACACACATATCGAAGGTATTGGTGATAAGTGTTTATCAATTAGTATCAGGATTAAAGTACTATTTTGTGATAAGAATTACGATATCTAGTCAATCAATCAAGTAAAGTGAGATCGATATCTAATTCTAAAGAAAGTAATAATGATCAGATTTGCTATCATAACGTGAACCTAGCCAGGACTAAAATCCGCAAGATCGTATTTGATTATGAGGCGCAAACTTATCTTTATGGCAGATTGATTTTATTGTGGTAAGAGGAAAGATCGAGAGAGAAATTGTTAGCATACCAGTCTGATTGTTTGAGCTGTTGTGCAAGAAACCCTCCGACGAATCCTAGCCCGAGAATGAACATTCGGTTTCGGGATTCTGAATCTGGTGCACCGGGTCGAGAATCCGGGATCGCTGACAATGGCCGGATAAGGTTATTTCTTCTACCATTTGAATAATTAAGCGGTATACGAGTCAAACAGAGAGGAATCTCCGGCGACAACCTTGGTAACTGAAAAACCTCCATTGAAATCGGATGAATCTTTGCTCTTCCGTTTCGTACTAGACACTGAGTCGCACTGACAAAGTAACCACGTGCCGTTTTGTATGCATAAACTGGAACAGCATGCCGTTTCTATAATCCATAAGAAACTTCCAAGGGATTAAATTTTTTTTTTCTTCCATCCCAAAATGAAATCACACTGTCTCAAAAAAAAACTCTCTCTTCTCTCCCGATTATGAAGACGGAGAGTAACCTCCTGGTACAACTATGGTTGTAGCCAGCTCCCTCTCCCTCAAATTACACCCTTAACCCACAATCAATAGCTCACCATACAAGGAAAAATTGAGCCAAGACCACCGCTTTCAAAGGTGGAAAGAAAAACAGGAGAAATAGGTAAGACACTCCATGTATCGGAAAAAGCAATCAATCGAAACATACAAGAAGGATTCACAAGAAGATAGGAAGAAAACACAACCGGAGGGTTTATAACTGCAAATTCAAGCTGAAGGAGCAACATGCAAAAGGATTTGAAAGGAAAAAGAGAATTGATCTAAATAATAGAATAAGACTTTGGTTTCTCCGAAGAACACTACAAACTCGAGGCAATCATCAAAAAGGAGAAATGAAGAATTGAAGAACTCGGATTTTCATTCAACAAAACGCCGAGATTTATAGGTAATAAGAAATTGATTCAAGACATGCAAAGGCCTAAGCTGAATAAGGAAAGGGGTTTGTGGATAATTCCATAAGGATGTACAAGATTGCTCAAAGAAGGTCAATAAGAATGGCCAAACCAATTGGAAAAGGTTGAGCCTAAGGAAGATAGGACACACAATGAATTTTGGATGACAGGGAAGAAAAGTGATCACCACTGTTTTGATCGGACACAAAAACAGAACAAGGAAACACACGAAGACTATANCTCAGCCCAGTTAGGACCATCACTGTGGATTAAACCCATCTCAACCCATAGATATCTCTATTTCTAAAATTTGGATCGAAACCAAGGATTCTGTAACCTCAAAATAGATATTTCGCTTCCAAGTGTAGTGTTGAAAGACTCCTCTTAATTGGAATATTGACAAACAAGTAAATAAAATAGAAAAATTTTTAAAAATGGAAAATTAAAAATGAAAATATGGAAATAGTAGATTAGGCTTCATATTAAAATAAAAAGAATTCTCAAATATAAAATAAATATTAAATTTATAATTAGTTGCTCCTGATTCATAAGAGAATCCTCTAATACAAAAAGAATTTTCCTAAATATTATTCTAAGCAACTGATTTGTTATGAGGCTATTCATTTTTTTTTCTCCTTCGTTGTTATAAGTTAGTAGCTTTCGTTTTTTTTTTAGTTTAAAAGTTCTTCTTTAAGTTTGATTTTTTGTTATATAATATTTAGGTTATAAAAAACTTTATATAGTCCATTTTACTAATTTTGTCTTAGGTCTTTCTAACCCTAGATGTGATACTGTATCTCTGTTATAGGTATTATGGAGTAGTGATTGAGATACATGTCTATATAGTATTAAAGCCAGTCTAATGTTATCGAATATCCTACTTCAAATTTTAAATATATGTTTTCTTTTATCATACATTTTTCAATTATTAGTAACTTATTTTATTCAATTTGAAACAAAAAAAATAGTTTATTTCAAAACATATGAAACATTTAAATCAAACGAAAACTGAAAAAAAGGAAATAAAAATTTTTGTCTAAAAAATAAAAATGATGAATATCAACCACATCAAGAACGTTGAGTATTTATGAGATTTTTGTTTTATTTTGAAAAAAAGTTGGATTAAATAAAGAATTAAACAGAAGTATATGCGATAAGATGATTCTGCTTTTGGGTTAATACCTATTGGGATTCTTTAAGGGCCTTTTTTTAGCTAAAAACTTATGAATGGTTGGGCCCTAACCAATGGTTTTAGGTTACTTATGCTGTGGACGGGCATTGTATAATACGGGGCCACATGGTCTATCCAGGCAGAGCCATCTGGCCTATATACATCTATACCACATGTTTCATTCTTGCACATTTTTCCAGTAACTTTCATGAATCTTATTTTGTTGTTTGCATGAAGCTCCAATAATATTTAACAAAGTAGAAACTATGTCAAAAAAAGTCTCCAATATCAAAGTGTTTTTTTGTAATCAAAACAATGGACATAATATGCTATGCTGTTTTATTTTCTCTAAGAACCAATGATCTTAGCCCATTAAATTCACCATTCATATTGCTTGCTCCATCATAGCCTTTTCCTCTAAGATTTTTCAAACTCAATCCTTATTTGGCAAACAAATCATCAATAGTAGATTTCAAAGATACAGAAGATGTGTCTTTAACATGAATAACTCCAATAAATCTCTCTTTCACTGTCCCATTTTTATCAACATATCAAAAAATAACAGCCATTTGTTCTTTGTGAGAAACATCAGATTCATCAACCAACAAACCAAATAGACCATGATCAATTTCAGCTATAATAACTTTCAATACTTCCTCATCACAAGAATGAACAAGATTTTTTTGAATCATTAGAGAAACCATCTGGTTATTTCTTGGAGCATTATTTAAAATGACCTTGTCTATAGCATCAATATGTTCTCATGTGTATTTCACGAGTTCTAAGAAGTTACCTCTATTAGCAGACTCCTCTGACTCATCATGACCACGAAAAAGTAATCCTTGTCTCAACAAAAATCTAGTAGCATCAATAGAAGCATTTAAGAGAAACCGATACTCATTTTTCACCAATTATCCTGCTTAGATAGAGAATGACCAATAGACTTACTTTGGTTCATCAAATTCTCACATTTTTCATCAGCATTATTGTGAGAAATTTTTTGTTTACCCACATGAATGCCTAGTTTCTCAGGTTTACTCCACCTAGAGAAACCTTCTTTCACAAAAGCATCACTCCCACCTTGCTTTCTTACATCATTTTTAAATAAGTAGCAACATAAATAAAAGGCTCTTTCTTTTGATGTGCTATACTCTAACCAAGTATCATGCAAGTCAAACCAAGTTGGATTAAATCGACTCAATGCATTTCATATTTGTATTTTCTTAAAATCATGGCCATATAGTTGACATGGATCCCTAGTTAGATATTTGCGTATTACCTCATCTCTTTGATTTGGATGATAGTCTGTAATATCTTTTTTTTCAGCAGGATCCCATAACAAATCATCGATATTGATATTAGATGTTGAAAGAGAAGCTCTTATATAATATTGTTCCATTGATTTATCTACAAAACAAACAAAAATTTATGTTATTAAATAAAATAATGAAAAACTCTAATAAAATTGAAACATATAAAGCGTGATTTTTTTTGTTAATGCTTTATCTTCTCCAATGACAAGCTTTCATGTAACACAAGAATTAAAATTAGAATTAAAAATAGTAATTAAATAATTTTTGGGAAGAAAAAAATTATCCCAAAAATAAACAGTTTTTCAATAAAAATATAGACAAAGTAGAATAAAAAATTATAGAAGATAAGATATTAATAACTTTTAATGATTAGAACAAAGTATTATATAAAATAATTTATCAGTTTGGAACTATCTGCAAAAGTAAGAGAGAGGGAAGAAAGAAAGCTAAACAAAGCGTCAAAAAAAATTAAAACATGTTTTTAGGGCTTCGGTTTCATTAATTTTTAAGTTTAATTAAATTAGTTTAGATTTTGGATTCATATATATATATGGACTTATTTATTAAAACATAAATATTCTATTAGAATGGGCTTTAGACTTAGAGAGTGGGATCTAGGTATTAATTTCGTTTTCTTAAATTTTTCTCTCCCTTCTCTCCCGATTATGGAGACGAAGAGTAACCCCCTGGTACAACTATGGTTGTACCCAGCTCCCTCCCCCTCAAATTCCACCCTTAAGCCACAATCAATAGCTCACCATATAAGGAAAAATTGAGCCAAGACCACCGCTTTCAAAGGTGGAAAGAAAAACAGGGGAAATAGATAAGACACTCCATGGATCGGAAAAAGTAATCAATCGAAACATACAAGAAGGATTCACAAGGAGATAGGAAGAAAACACAACCGGAGGGTTTATAACTGCAAATCCAAGCTGAAAGAGCAACATGCAAAAGGATTTGAAAGGAAAAAGAGAATTGATCTAAATAATAGAATATGACTTTGGTTTCTACGAAGAACACTATAAACTCGAGGCAATCATCAAAAAGAAGAAATGAAGAATTGAAGAACTCGGATTTTCATCCAACAAAACACCGAGATTTATAGGTAATAAGAAATTGATTCAAGACATGCAAAGGCCTAAGCTGAATAAGGATAGAGGTTTGTGGATAATTCCATAACGATGTACAAGATTGCTCAAAGAAGGTCAATAAGAATGGCCAAACCAATTGGAAAAGGTTGAGCCTAAGGAAAATAGGACACACAATGATTTTTGGATGACAGGGAAGAAAAGAGATCACACTGTTTTGATCGGACACAAAAACAGAACAAGGAAACACACGAAGACTATACAATCAAGAAAATGGCTCAGGACGGAACTCCCGATAACCTTTCTTGGTAAGCAAGATACGATCTACATCACTCCAAGTTTGCGGAAGCTAGGTTGCTAATCATTGGAGGCCTCTACTCATTTAATGGGCCTTAAATGGTCATTTAAAACTCCATATCAACAATGATTAGGCCCAATATTGGTCGGTAATCATTGCAATAGGATTACGTGCTTAATGGTGCATTCACCAAGAAGCATCACCACCTCCACAAGCTATCGCTATGCCTCTCTCACGCTCTCCTAAAACTAATCATTTCAACCTTTCCACACTNAAATGATTAGGCCCAATATTGGTCGGTAATCATTGCAATAGGATTACGTGCTTAATGGTGGATTCACCAAGAAGCATCACCACCTCCACACGCTATCTCTATGCCTCTCTCACGCTCTCCTAAAACTAATCATTTCAACCTTTCCACACTTCAAACCTCCCTACTTTAGCTACTGACATGCGTCTCACCCCTATACATGCGCCAATCACAACAAACCCATTGCAANTATACATGCGTCAATCACAACAAACTCATTGCAACAACCGTATCTTCGAGATACTACAAAAGATTTAGGCGGCGTTGCAATACAAGTGTTCAACATGCATTGGAGGTTCAAAAATGATCTCGAGACAGAAGGAATGAGTTGCCAGTTGGAAGGAGAGAAGGTGCTNCGAGATACTACAAAAGATTTAGGCGGCATTGCAATACAAGTGTTCAACATGCATTGGAGGTTCAGAAATGATCTCGAGACAGAAAGAATGAGTTGCCAGTTGGAAGGAGAGAAGGTGCTTCAACACCAAGTTCATATCTTTAAAACTGAAGCTATCAAACGGAATGACTTCATACTCTCTGTTACAACTTCTCTCTACATCTCTAAAGTGTTAAGTAAGCTGTCAACGATGGTGGACAACTTCTGGGCGGTCATTGATCAGTTTCACATTGGAAGAAGGGATGATGACATCTACATCCCCTACTATGCATACTATAGTAGTCAAGAAATGAGTAGACTAAGCTTGGTGGCTCGGCCGTTAAACTACGCGGAACAAGACTTGGAAATGATGGCGATTGATCTTCCACGAGCTTGGCGTATGGATACGAGGGTGTACGGTAGAATCATCGATCATGACTTTGTATAATTCATATTCTCCTCTGAAACGGATCTCATCTCTGTGCTATGTCGCCAACCAATCTCATACAATGGTTGGATCGTACTTGTACAACGTTGGCAACC
>OVBA01001998.1:0-37906 GCA_900406435.1 Lepidium aucheri
GCTCCTTTTCCTAGAAAAACTCCAAAACTCCAAATGCAAATGCAAAAAGTGAAAACTACCCTGAATGGACTAGAATGCATGGAAAACCTATCTAATCGGATGCAAAACAATCTAAAATAGGGCTCTAAAACCGTTAAAAATCACACTCATCACTCATCAGGTAGACATAGCCATATCTACTGAAGTCATCAGTTAATGTGATAAAGTACTGGAAGTTTTCTCTAGCACTAATGCTCATTGGGCCAAACACATCAGTATGTATAAGGCCCAACAAGTCACTGGCCCTTTCATTTTGTTTATTACAAGGGGCATTTGCCATTTTGCCCAATAAATAGGATCCACATTTCTCAAATGATTCATAATCAAATGAGTCTAAAAGCCCATCACTATGAAGCTTTTGAATCCGTTTCTCATTTATGTGGCCCTAACGACAATGCCAGAGAAAAGTCGGGTTAGAATCATTTGATTTGAAGCATTTGGTATTAATGTTATAGACTGGCATAGATTGGTTTAGAACATAAAGCCCATTCTCTAATGGGGCGCTACCAGAGAAAATATCATCACGATTAAAAGAGCAACACTTATCTTTTGTCGGAAAATCAAAACCATCTAAATCCAAGCAGGAAATGGAAATAATATTTCTGCTTATTGCAGGTACATAATAGCAATTCTTTAGTTCCAAAATAAGACTAGAAGGAAGAGACAAATTAAATGTTCCTACAACTAATGTAGTAACTCTTGCTCTATTTCCAATGCGCAGGTCCGGTTGTCCCTTCTCCAGTGTTCTACTGCTGTTTAGGCCCTGCATATTAGTACAAATATGAGCACCACAGCCGGTATCTAATACCCATTAGGTAGAACTTGAAGTAGCAACGTTTACTTCTATAACAAAAATAACTGAAGAAGAAGTCTCGTACGTGTTCTTCATCTTTTTGTAATCTTCCAAGTATTTCTTGCAATTTATCTTCCAATGCCCATGCTCCTTACAAAACTTGCATTGATCCGCATCAGTCGGGCTGGGATTGAACCTGGAAGGTGGCCCGAACGGTTCTTGGTTCACAACATGTTCTGCCTTGGCCTTTCCCTTGTCTTTACCCTGTTTCTTAAACTTCTTGCCCTTCTTGTACCAGAAGTACATCAGGGGCGCCCTTCTTGAAGTTGGGTTCAGCAGGTTTTGAGCATCTCATGCAGCTCAGTCAACGTCTTCGTCAAGTTGTTCATGTTGTAATTCATTACAAGCTGATCAAAGCTTGATGGCTGTGACTGCAGGATAATGTCAGTAGCCAACTCTTGGCTAATGGGACAAACCAGCCTTGCCAGGTTATCAATATAACCCATCATCTTTATGATGTGCGGGCCAACTGGAGCATCTTTTGCCAGCTTGCACTCAATGAGAGACTTAACCGTCTGGTATCTCTTAGTTTGTGCCTACTTATGAAACAATCCTTTCAGGGATGTGATCATCTCAATCTTGATAAATAAACCAATCTTTCAAGTCATATGGTAACGATTACCATCTGCTTTACTCATGTAATAGTGGACACCTTGCTTTGGCAAGCCCATCACACAATGAAATGAGTCTTTAGTTGACAAGATTGAAAAGACATCGAAAATTACTTGATATTTAGTTTGAGGAACTGAACTTTTAAATTGAATACCAATATATATATATATATATATTTATTCAAGTTGTTTGGGGTTAATTAAAATTTTTAATCTTATAAAATTTTAGTCTTAATTTTTGAGATTTGGTGTCTGAATCTGGACTCGGTGTCGAACGACACCAACTGTTGGTGTCAGTTGACACCCCTTAACCGGACACAGACCAAACCAGTTTAATCAAATTAACACCAATTCTAATAACCGGTTGGTGTCGACTGACACCAACGTTTGGTGTCGTTCGATACCATCCGGTTTAGGGTTAACTGATTGATATCGTAAACCCTAATTTTTGGTTAATTTTCACACGGTTTCGATTGACATCGGATTGGTGTCGGTCGACACCCACAAATAGCATACACAAATTTTCTAAAAAAAAAGAGTTGTCAACCAAAAACGAATTTTCCAAGCATGGAATCATATGTATCATTATATATCAATTAAATTCATAAATTTAAACACATGCCACAGATTCAATTGATAAAACACTTAGGCTCTGCTACCACTGAAGGAATTTTTGATGCTTTTAAATCAAATTTAACAACCCTAATTGACAAATTCTGAAGCCCTGGATCTAGTGTTTAACAAAACTTGAATCTGATTTGGGATCTTGAATATACCTGGAGATTTATGGCAGCGGGAGATTGAACAGGTAGCCGAGATTCTAAGCGCCTCAAGTGCTGTGCCTCTACCGTTATCCACACGCACACAAACTGGAAACGAAATGCTAGTGCCGATGAGATCTGATCTCCAGGAACAGCTGGGAACTTCTGAGGATGGCTAGGGTTAGAATTAATCACAAACTCGTGCTCATATCATATATATAGCAACTTGTGAAGACCTAATTAATCTCTGAACCAAACCGCGATTAATTAAGTCATAAACCAAAATAATTAATTCTGGTTCGTGAATGGTGTCGGTCGACACCTTCCTCAGAAATTGATTTTAATGTATATCAAATATACATTAACCAGATCATTACACTAATGATCATTCCCAATGTTCTATTTCCAGTTTACTTAGGTGTGTGACCCTGTAGGATCAGATAATATTAGCAATGAGTTCCAAATTCATAGATTATAAGCAGCTTCCAGCAAAACATTATAATCACCCAATATTATATGACTGTCTAATCTTGACACTACTAGAGTAAGTACAATATGATTTCAGAACATTCCCAACATCCGTTTCCATAGGTTCTGCTATATACCGTTTTTTGTCTCCATAGCTATTGATGTAACTCGTGTTTCAATCTCTGAACATTCTGCCCCCGCATTAGAGTCGTAAGACACTAGCCAAAACTCATTATCACCAGCCCTTCTCTTACGTCTACGCCGACCTACCAATAGTTCTACATTTACACTAGAACTACCACCACCTTGACTTTCAAGACGTTCTCCATGACACAACCAAATGTAATACATCAGCATAAAACCATTTTTGAATAAATGACTCACCGCTTTGTCTACCGCTAAAAATTTCGAATTTCTACAATTTACACAAGGGCATGAAGTCATACCATATTGTAGTGCGCCCGGCTAATTGGATGCGAATTTCATAAAATCTTTTAGTCCCGTATTGAATTCCGTGGTATTTTCTTTTATCACTGCATCTACTTATTATACATCCACGACATAATATTCACGATATCATTTACCGCCGACATCAAAACTAGTGTTTTGTGGTGAAATTTGGGTGGTGGAGGTTGAAATGTATAAGTGTGGCTATCAACTTTCTATTTATAGGAAAAAAATTCAAAAATCTGTTGGAATTCCGTTGGAAATTACCAACAGATTTCCGACGAATTGATTTTTAATCGTTAATTAATTAATTTCTTTGGACATCCGTTGGTAATTTCCAACAGAATCCTAACGATTTTCAATTGCTAACGGTAAATAATAAATTCGTTGGAAATCCGTTGGTCATTTTCCCACGGATTTCCAACAAATTTTTTGTTTTTTAAAAAAAATTCACACTTTTTATTTTAGATTAATTACTAGATTGTTTTTTAATTACTTTTTGACACATTTTACTTTAGATTATTAAAAATTTTATTTATTACAAGCATTTTTCTAAAAATGATCATTATTGTTGTTACATTAGTGTGGTGGAGTCCCAACATCCCACATGTCGAGATCATCATAATCCCAGTATCTTGAGTATGAGTTGTAATATCTGTGACTATACTCTTCATCCTGGTTCCCCACTGGATTCTCCTTTGGTTGCTCGTCCTCCTCCTTCTTCGGTTCCTCGCTCTCCGCTTTGACCTCGAAAATAATCATGGGCTTGTATACCGACTCCTCTGGCATGGTCTCCATGGCAATATAAGTCTCCGCTGCAAATGCCAGGTCAAGGATCTGCTCTATCGTTTCCTTTGTCGTCAGCTTTCGTACCTTGCGTTTAATATCTTCACGCAATCCATCTCGAAACCATTTCCCAAGCAAAATCTCATCTTAACAACCCAAGACTCTTCGCTTTTTCGAAGAACATAGCCACACAATCCTCAACTGTTTGAGTTACTGACTGCGACACTCCTACTCCATTGTTTGGAGCACCCGAACCTTCGCATTTCTTCAAACGTCCACTTGAACTAGCTCGTGTAAGTTTCCAAACACTAGACATGGTTAACTTATAGTTTTATAGTGAATATGGATTAATCATGAAGTTGCGTTTATATAAACTCATTTCCAACGGATTTTCCGTTGGAAATCCGTTGGCAAATTCAAAAATAAATGGCTACCAAATAACCAATGGACAATCGGTTAGAAAATCGTTGGAAATTTTCAACCGAGTGAATCCGTTGGTAATTCTCAACGATATGCCAATGGATTCACTCGGTTGATAATTCCCAATGATTTTCCAACGAATTTATATTCGGTTGAGATTCCGATGGTAAACCGTTGATAAATTTACCAACAGAAATCAGTTGGAAATTTTTAGTTGGAATTACCATTTTTTTCTTGTAGTGCATGGTGGGCGCCAAATTTTGACGTGGAAAAACAACACTAACTTATTTTATTAAGCAATAAGTTGTAAAAGGTTCGAAAAGGGAATTTAGAATATTTTATAGATCGTATTAAAGAATTGCAGTCCGACCAGGATTTTGATCGGTGTTTTTAACTAAAAAGAGAAGGTCGACAATGTTAGTCCTAGCTCTTAGTGCTTATGTTCAAAAGTTTCCGGTCCTTTTTCCCAGAAAGGGGATCTTCTTTATATACGAAGAAGTAGTCGGGTTTTTCAACTCATGGGCCTCGTTATCGAAATAAGAAAACATGTCATATTTCTTTAGATTTAGGAGATTTCGTGGGGATTCTTCCTTATCTATTAGAGATAGGCGGCAGTTAGGGTTTAGGCAAAACCTTAGATGATAATGGGCTTTAACCCTAGTTCAGCCCTGAGGCCGACCCTGGAAGATATCGAACGGGTCTAATCTTAATTAGTGCCGAGTTATTGATGAGGGTGCTAGTCCCTGCATCAACAGTAGGCCAGCTGGAATGGGTGGTCAGCCGACTGATCAGTTACGGTAATATCATCTTATATCTCTTCCAAGATTGCATAATCCCTTGTGGTTAAGCCTCCCTTCTCTACATTTTCTAACCTTCTTCCACTTCTCAGATCAATGGAAAATGACCTCGGATTCGCATTGGTTTTTGCGAGGAGAAATCCATCTGGTCGCTCGCATCAGTTGTTTGTTCGATTTGAACATCCACTTGCTTCAAGTGGCTGTTGATGGACTCAATCTTGACATTCAGATCATTGTGCATGGATTCCATCTTGTTGTTGAGAACTCCCAAACCTTTTTCTGCCCTTCAACGAGTTATTGCATCATTTCTTCCATCTTAGAGGTTGAGGCTTGTGATCCTCCATGTTGGTTTGATTAACCAAATGATTAGAAACCGCTTTGGTACTGTTGTGCAGGGCACTGATACTGTTGTTGATTGCCTTTTCCATTTTTGGCTCTCCAATTTTTCTATAAGAATGGTTGTTTTGATTCTAGAAGTTGTAATTATTCCTCAGTCAGAAACCATTGGCACCAACAAAGTTCACCTCTTCGGTATATTCTCCGTCAGCGTTGTCTCCTTGTATTGCGTTGATTTGCATCTTCTCTTTCAGCAACTTCTCAACCATTCCCTTCAGCTCGGCATATTGCCCACGATCATCACTGGATCCTTCTTTTCATTTGGCATCTTGGTTATCACTACTACTTTGGACATACTTCTCAACCACCTTTAGAGAATCTTCAGAATATTGAGCTCTAAAGTCTCCTCCAACTGCCATCTCAAGGGCGTTCAACGTACCTACTTTAAACCTCGGAAGAAGTTCTTCAATTGCTGACCTTCATTGAACCCATAATGCAGGCATTCTTTCAAGTACTTGTTGCATCTCTCCCATGCATCTTTAAAGTTCTCACCATCTTGTTGTTCAAAGGTTAATATTTGCTTCTAGATCTCATCTGATCGAGTCTTATCAAAGAAATTGTTGATGAGCTGCTTCTTAGCTTTTTTGTATGTTTTCAATGATCCAGGATGCAATCCTTTGTACCACTTGGGAGATTTGTGAGCCAGAGAGCGAGGGAACAGCTTATAGCACAACCACTCGAATGATACTCCATGAGTGACAAAGATGCCCACCAAATCTTCAAAAGATTCAATGTTATCCATTGGATTCTCGCATTTCAATCTGTTGTACTACCTATTCCTGAAGAACGATATGGTATTCGTCAGCCCATAGGTCTTTGAACATTTAGATGATGGCACAATAGCTGACTTGTTAGTAAATTACTCATCCAGCTTTAGCTCGTCTTTCAGCATTTATTTTTTTTCCATTGTCTTGGAGAATCTGGCCATCCTTACCCAATCTAGCACCTTCAACATTCATTCTTTCTCCCTTATCATTAAGGAGAATCTCTGCACTGGCACAAACCATCTTTTTCTTCTTCCCTTGTCTCTTTCTTGCGGATCTAGAGGAATCCGGTTTACCTTATGTGAGGCAGTCGATTGACTGTTAAGGAAGTCGACCGACTTCTCCTAGCTTGTCTAACTCTGGTTCTCTTGTTTGCTTTTTCCCGTCTTGCCTTACTGCACTCCGAGTCACAACATGCATGCACTGGAACCCACAAGTAAACAAAGAGCACATGAGAAACAAAAAAAATTAAAAAGAATCAAATTACCAAAAACAAAACCCTAATCCTAATTTCCTAAATCAAAACTGTTACTCTCGGGAAATGGCGCCAGAAAAAATTGATGTGTGTAATATTTTTCACCCAAACTAAAAGTGCACAATGCCCTTGTTGAAGTATATTAGGTTATCGATCCCAAAAAGAGTATGTTTCAATTCACTGTTTGTTTTAGGTTTGCTACAGTGAGGTTCTAAAGTGACTAACTAAATATATTGAAACTAATCTAACTATTGTAGTGGATTGTATCAATCTAAAAGAAGCTTGATCTTAGGGAATTCATCTGGTGATCTCAGGATAATTTCATAGCATAACAGGATACAAGAAATGGTGATTCTAGAACGCTAATCACGGTGGTTATATGGTTAATTATCGCTCAACGGTAGCCTTTACTTAACACTAACATTGCAAATCTCTTTGAAAAAACACAGTATTATTAAACAAGTCATTAACATGCAAGATCGGATACGTTCACAACTCAGTAGGACAAATCTCTTTAAACCTAATGGAAGTTGCTTCAAACATAGTAATTCATGTAGATCTATAACTTTCGCTCATAGATCTATCATAACAACATAGATAATAGTCATGAGTCTTGATTTAATGCATTAAATACTCTGCAAGAATGAATCATACTTTATTATAGTTGTTCTATTCAATCAATCCATCAAAACACCATAGAAACCCTAGATCTAACACGGTAACTACTCAGACATAATAAAAGAAACAAAACATGCTTGAAAGACTTGATTGCATTAATAAAAGTAAAAGTAAGAGTTTAAAGGTTATGTATTGCAGTATATGAAATACAGAAACTCCTCTTTCTGGTGAAAGCTCCAAAAAATTGTAGAAAGTGATCAAAGAGATTAAGAACAAAGAACAAAGGTAAAAAATATGCTTTGTGGTGGTTGATGATATGGTCGCTATACCCTAGCACGTCCTTGATCTATTTTATAAGGCGTAGACACGGATCTTCCCATCAAAGTGAGTTATGAAGTCTTCGGGCCCAAATAAAAATTACTTAACCTAATGCTCGAGAAGAACAGTCGGTCGATTGGAGGTAGCAGTCGGGTGACTTTGGCTCCTAATCTTAATCTTCACGCATTTTTGCTTGCTTATTTACCCTTTTTGCTTCATTTCCTGATAACATAATATTTCTTCATTTGTTACCTAAATTCCTATGAAAACTACCAAAAGTTTCTAAAAAAACGCATGTAATCATGGTCAAAAACCGATAAAAACCACGATACATCACTTAGCTACCAATAAATCTATAAAATCGGCCCCTCCAACCTTTCTCCATAGTTCGAGACACTTGTATCCATTTTCTGCAACCTTTGCCCTGCTGTCGTAAGTAAAACAGAATGGGGCAAACTCCTTGTTTGCTTTTGCTTTCTTTTGGCGAACCCCGTCTAACTGTTTGCCTCTCAGTTTCCCATGAGGAGCGACCGTCACTAACTGCTCTCCCTCGGTCAGCCATTTCCCTTTCGCTGAGGCTGATGTCTTGAAAAGCCTACTCTTGAATCACTTCAAACGGACCAGCCTTGGTTTCCAAGGTATATCTGAGGACGGTTTCTTCCTCTTCAACTCGGCAAAGCCTGGTCCTTGGGGAGGGGCCAGGAATTTCCTATCCCAGTCGGTCTTTCCGAGCCACTTCCAGGTGTCTCAGAGGGTTTTAGAGGAGAGGAGCTTCCAAGAGATGGTTTTTTGACTTTTCCATATTTTCGATTTCAATAATGCACTCCTTGGAAAGGAGTCTGCTCAGCTTTACTGAATAAAGTTAAAATTGGAGTGAAATAGTTTCCTTAAGAGAAATACAATCACTAGGTATATGTGCTCGAATTACTTACCACATATTGAAGACCATGCTCGGATGATGGTAGCGTCTGAGTTATAAATAGACACGTCATTCACCCGAACGAAGAAGTAACTCTTGGACCATCCCTTGGCATTAGAGGTGAATCCCACTTGAGCCATCTTTATAGACGAAAGAGATGCGTAAAACTAGGGTGTCAGCTCCCGAGTTACCTTGTGAATAATCTGCGTATAATTGCAGACTTCCTCAAACTTCCAACATGTGAAATAAACCTTTCGAGCAGCCGACCAAACAAGCAGTGCAACCATATCCGCCACTGATCCGAGGGATAATTGTGTAAACATTATCCCTCGTCTTTTTCAAAATTCCACTAGAATGTGTGGAATTGGGAATCACAGTTTAGATTCAGTGAAAAAGGATGCATGAAGGCACATAAAGCCTTCTGGGGCATCCCATGGACATTGGCCAGGAGTGGGGACGATGAATTCATTTTTTTCTGGGTTGTCGGAGAATTTTTTCATCGTCTGTACATAAGTTTACTCGTACTCAGAGTCCATAAAAATGGTTGGTGCTCCTTGGTGTTTGGCAAGCTGCTCGTTGTCACCATCTTTGTTTGGATTTTGAGGTGTGGCTGGATCAGCATCCTGGTCGTCAGAGCTTTCATCGGCCAGTCCTCTCTCGATTCCCGATTTATTTTTCCTTTTCTCCAGCTTAGCAATTGTGTTGGTAGGATGGTCAAATGTCTCTTCTATGTCAATATCCTCCTCAAGCATCATATTGAGAGTTTATAGATTTGGACCCGTGTTAAGAAGAGGACCTTGAGAAAAAGGAATTGAGCTTCTGTTTGACATTTTATAAAAGGGGATCGGATGTTAGAAGTCGACCAAAAAGAATTTTTTGTGGCTTAGAAGCAGTTGGGAAAATGATAGAAGATTTCTGAACAAAGAATATATAGGATGAATAGTAGTATAATGATTAGGTCTATGAGACATTTTGGCTTCGCCGCCCAAGCTAGTAATCCTTCGGTTTCCTTATCTGGATGATTGACACGTTAAATACGCTACAAATGAGGATCGTCGGATCATGTATGACGAAAAGGTACATAATTTGAATTTCAAATTAAACCAAACTATCAAAGTAAATACGTGCAAGGGATATTCAAGAGTATATTGCCGAGCTAATATACCTCACAAGGTCCAATCGACCCTATGCGTTGTGGTGCTAAATCCAGTCTGAGCTAATGAACCTTGCGAAGTAGGGTAATCCCTGGTAACACTGGTCGGGTCTATGTCGAGCTAATCAACCTCGCAAGTTCTGGTTGGTAAATTGAAGAAATATGATCTGATTTCTGTCGAGTTATCCGAATCTTGCAGATTTCAATCTATTTAATAAACCGACATGCTTTGAACCTTTATAACAGGTCATAAACCTCTGCCAATTTAATCAACCTCGCATGATTTATCAAACTTATGAAGTAACGGATCTTAAACCTAGCTGAGTTAATCTGTCTTGCTGGTTTAGCCGATCTCAATTAAAACGGTATTAATTTTGAGCCGAGTTAATAAACCTCGCATATTAGGTATTCCTAAGTGTTCTTAACCGAGAATTTCAAGCCGAGCTAATAGTGAAGGAATTTGTGATGGTTTTAAATCGAATTTAACAACCCTAAACGACAAATCCCTAAGGCCTAGGATCATGTGTTTAACAAAACTTGAATCTGAATTCTGATCTCGAATATACTTGGAGATTATTGGCAGCGGAAGATTAATGATCAGGTAGTCGAGATTCTGAGCACCCCAAGTGTTGCGCCACTACTGGTATCCACACGCACACAAACTGGAAGCGGGATGCTGGTGCCGATGAGATCTGATCTCCGGGAACAACTGGGAACTTCTGAGGACGGCTAGGGTTTCGAACTGACTCTCAAATTTTGTCCATATATCATATATATAGTGATTTGAGAAAGCCCTAATTAATCCCTGAATCGATCGGGATTAATTAAGTCGCAAACCAGAATCAATTATTCTGGTTCGCGCATGGTGTCGAGCGACACCTTCCCCAGAAGTTGAATTTCATGTATATCACATATACATTAACCAGATCATTACACTAATGATATTCCCAATGATCAAATTTCCAGTTTGCTTAGGTTTGTGACCCTGTAGGATCATATAATACTAGCAATGAGTTCATAACCCAGTATTATATAACTGTCACATCCCGACACTACCAGAGTAAGTATAGTGTGATTTCAGGACATTCCCAACAATCTCCCACTTGTACTGGAATCAACTATTCCCATGATCCCTTTTTCTCTATAACTGAATCTGGCATAAGGCAAGCACTCGTGTCATCTTTATCAAGCTAGATCACGTTCACTGGACTCTGATTTATACTGATAAAACAAACGATTAAAAATCAGCCCGTTTGAGCACGGCCATGCATTTCTCAGTATCAAATCTCCGAAGGGCCCAGAGATATTTATCTCCTATAATATAGGAGGAACAAATCCCATCTTGTTCCATCCCTGTTCCCAACACATTTCATGATACACCCAATGAATGTCGTTATAACCACCTGTTACGGCTGGCGTTTGACATTATCAAAGCGGACCAATTCATATGCAATAAATCATGATGAACTCAGGTCTAAGGACTATACTCTATAATCGTCATGAAAAACTCTTATGACACTCTTACGATCTTGTAGAGTTCTCATAACGGGTCAAGTCCAATCTTGTGTTCTCTAACACATATCTATTGATTGACATGATACACCTATCAATGACTCCATGAACATAGTCATCAGTCACCTCACATACTAGTCTCTCGCGGTTGTTAGTGTTCCACTTTAATAACCTTTGACTAGGGACCTAGATAATTTATGCATCTATCACTTATAGGTCTCCATGATCAAATCATCGATTTGATGACCTATAAGAATGCCATAAATTACTTTTACGACTATTATTTAATCACAATTCAATAATAATAATGAAACAATTTCATTAATATGACATATCCAAATGTATGTCTACATGAACATCATAACATGAACAAAACAAACTCCCACTAGAATCAAGATCACATCTTGAGAAACCTTAGGCCTATATCAGTAGCATGACTCTCATGCTTAGGGTGTGGAATCAGCTATGGTGCTCTGCTTGGAACACTTTCAACTAACTACGCCGTATAACCACTCACTTTAAATTTTCACTTCCTCCATACCTCAAGAACATGCACTTAGTATTTCTCAAATACTCAAGAATGTTCTTGATGGCTGTCTAGTGACTCTCACCAGGATCGGATTGGTATCTGCTCGCCATACTTAACATATAAGCAACATCTAGACGAGTGCAGAAAATGGCATTCATGATTGATCCTGTAGCAGAAGCACAAGGAATCCTACTCATGCGCTCTCCCTCAGCATGTATCGAAATACACTACGTCTTGCTGAGAATATTGCCATGAAACATTGGTAGAAACCCTTTCTTGGAATCATGCATACTGAACCTGTGTGAGACCTGATCTCTATAAGCGTCCTTACACAGTCCAATTAGCCCATTTAATCTATCTCTAGATTCGTATACCAAGAAGGAGTATGTCGTCAATATACAACATGAGAATTGCAACTGTGGTCCCACTAGTCATCTTGTAAACGCACGGTTCCTCTTTGTTCCTGATAAAGTAAAACCTTTTGGCAGCTTCATCAAAACGGAGATTCCAACTCCGAGATGCCTGCTTCAATCCATAAATGGATCGATGAAGCTTGCATACTTTCCTAGCATCATTTGGATCTGTGAAAACCTCAGGTTGTGTCACGTACACATCCTCTTCCAGAATAACATTCAGGAAGGCGATTTTCACATCCATTTGCCAATTCGACCAAAGACCACACTTGGTTTTGGGACATGGATGCCATCTCGGATTCAGCGGCTTTCAGCCACTTTTCAGAGTCAGGTCTCATCACTGCTTCTTCAAAATTTGCAGGTTCGTCACTATCAATGACCAATAGATCATGACAGTTAGTCACGAGAAATCCATATTTCTCTGACTCTTGACGAATCCTTTTGGATCTACGGACTTCAAGCACCACAGGTGTGTATTCTACGACTCTTCGTAAATCCAACTGCTGCTCTTCCTCAACAGGTTGAGCAGTCTCCTATGGTTCTCGAACTCATTCGAGTTGTACTTTACTCCCACTATTCTTCTTAAAAAATACTCTCTCTCAAGGAAGACACAGTTCCGAGCGACAAACACTTTGTTCTCGGTACGGTTGTAAAAGTAGTAAGCCTTGGTCTCCCGAGGATAACCAACGAAGTAGCACTTGTCTGACTTGGGTGCGAGCTTATCAGACATCAACCGCTTGACATAAGCCTCGCAACACCAAATCTTCAGGAAAGACTAACTACAAACTTTTCCCGTCCATATCTCATATGGTGTCTTTGCAACTGATTTTTATGGAACTCTGTTTAGCATAAACGCAGACGTTTATAGAGCGTATTCCTGAAGGATAATCAAAGATCTGTGTGACTCATCATTGATCGAACCATATCTAATAGATTATGATTCCTCCTCTCGGCAATGCCATTTCACTGAGGTGTTCCGGAAGAAGTGAGTTGTGGAACAATTCAACAATTTCTCAGATGATCACAGAATTCTTGACTCAAGTATTCACCTCCTCGATCTTATCAAAGAACTTTAATACTTCTGCCAAGTTGATTTTGTACTTCATTTTGGAACTCCTTGACCTTTTCAAAGGATTTCGATTTATGTCTCATCAAGTAGACATAACCATATCTACTGAAGTCATCAGTAGATGTGATGAAGCACTAGAAATTTCCTCTAGCACTAATGCTTATTGGGCCGCCCACATCACTATGTATAAGGTCCAACAAGTCACTGGCCCTTTTTCATTAAACTTATTAAAAGGACCTTAGTCATTTTTCCCAATAAACATGATTCACATTCTCAAATGATTCATAATCAAAAGAGTCTAAAGTCCATCACTATGGAGCTTTTGAATCAGTTTCTTGTTTACGTGGCCCAAACAACAATGCCAGAGAAAAGTCGGGTTAGAATCATTTGGTTTGAAGTGCTATCATAGACTGTCATAGATTTGTTTAGAACATAAAGCCCATTCTCTAATGGGGTGCTACCATAGAAAACACCATCGCAACTAAAAGAGCAACACTTGTCTTTTTATAGAAAAATCAAAACCATCTAAATCCAAAAGGAAATGGAAATAATATTTATGCCAATCGTAGGTACATGGTAGCAGTTATTAAGTTCTAAAACAAATCCAGAAGGTATAGACAAATGAAATGTTCCTACGGCTAATGTAGCAACTCTTGCTCCATTTCCAACACACAGGTCTACTTGTCCCTTCTACTACTGCTAAGGGTCTGCATATCAACACAAATATAAGTACCACGGCCAGTATCAAATACCCATGAAGTAGAACTTGAAGTAGTAACATTTACTTCTATAACAAAATTACCTGAAGAAGAAGTCTCGTACATCTTCTCGATCTTCTTAAGATCTTCCATGAATTTCTTGCAATCTCTCTTCCAATGATCACTTTTTTTGCAGTAATGGCATTTATCAGCATCAGAAGGGCCGACCTTAGACTTGGTAAACGGCCTAGACCTTTCCTGATTCGAAATTGGATCAGCCTTGCCTTTACCCTTGTCCTTACCGTGTTTCTTAAACCTCTTGCCCCCTTGTACCAGAAGTACAGAAGGGGCGCCCTTCTTAATGTTAGGCTCAGCGGTTTTCAGCATGCCATGCAACTCAGTTAACATCTTCGTCATGCTGTTCATATTGTAATTCATTACAAATTGATCATAGCTCGACGGCAGTGACTGCAGAATGATGCCAGTAGCCAACTCTTGGCTAATGGGGCAATCCAGTCTTGCTAGATTATCGATATAACCCATCATCTTTATGATGTGCGAGCTAACTGGAGCATCCCCTGCCAGCTTGCACTCAATAAGAGACTTAACCGTTTGGTATCTCTCAGATCGTGTCTGCTCCTGAAACATTCCTTTCAGGGATGTAATCATCTCAATTGGCGACTCCATGTTCTCGTACTGCTTCTGAAGATCTGAGTTCATAGTAGCCAACATGAGACAATTCACATCAACAACATCATTATAATGTTTATTCCAAGCATCCTTACTGCATGTGAAGCATTGGTTGACAGTTTTTCAGGGATAACTTTCTCAAGGACATAGTCCTTTTTCTCATGTCTGAGAACAATTTTCAGATTTCGATACCAATCGAGAAAGTTTGAACCATTCAACTTATCCTTTTGAAGGACGGTTCAAAGAGAGAAAGTTTTACGGTGAGAGGTGCTCATGGCTGAATCAAAAGAAAAAGGAAGTAAGTTATGATGTTCAAGAAATGAGAAATCTTAACAATTAAGAAGACTCAAATTATATTCAAAACATTGTTTCCTCAATTGAATATAATGATCCAAGACCCATATTTCACAAAGACGTGAGTGAGCTTTGGCTCATTGCCCAAACCTTAGCTATTTAGGTAAGCAACACGTTTGCTAATTATATCATATATAACTCTTGGTCGTGGTTTGACATCTTATGTCAAATCTACTCCTATGTCTCTAAGCTCAAAACTATTTTGATAGCCTAGTCATGTAAACCAATCTTTTAAGTCACATGGTAATGATTACCATCTGCCTCACTCATGTAATTGTGGATACCTTGCCCTGTCAAACCCAACGCACAATGAAATGAGCCTTGACAGTTGATAAGATTGGAAAGACATCAAATTTTACTTGATATTATGTTTGAGGAACAAAATTGGAGATTGAAAATATATATCATATATATACATTCAGGAAGTTTAGAATCTTTTAAAACAATCAAATAAATCATATATAAGTTTTTATTTTCTAAAGTTTCTGTCAAATTCCGGACTTGGTGTCGATCGACACCCCTTAACCGGGTGCAGACCAGACCGGTTTAATCACATTAAACCGATTTTCAATGACCGGTCGGTGTTAACTGACACCAACATTTGGTGTCGCTCGACACCACCTGTTTAGGATAAACCAATCATATCGCGAAAACCCTATTTTTTGATTGATTTTGCATCGACACCCATGAACAGCAAACACAGATTTGTTTTCCAAAAATCAAGTTTTCAACCAAAAATCAAAATTTTCAAGCATGCTTTCTTATGTATCTCTATACATCAATTAAAAATTTAATTACATGCCTCATATTCAATTGTTCAAAACACTTAGGCTCTAATACCACTGAAGGAATTTTTGACGGTTTTAAATCAAATTTAACAACCCAAAACAACAAATCCCTAAGGCCTAGGATCACGTGTTTAACAAAACTTGAATCTGAATTCTGATCTTGAGTATACCTGGAGATTATTGGCAGTGGAAGATTAATGATCAAGTAGTCGAGATTCTGAGTGCCCCAAGTGTTGCGCTTCTACTGGTATCCACACGCACACAAACTGGAAGCGGGATGCTTGTGCCGATGAGATCTAATCTCCGAGAACAAGTGGGAACTTCTGAGGACGGCTAGGCTTTCGAACTGACTCTCAAATTTCGTCCATATATCATATATATAGTGATTTGAGAAAGCCCTAATTAATCCTTGAACCGATCGGGATTAATTAAGTCGCAAACCAAAATTAACTATTCTTGTTCGTGCATGGTGTCTAGCAACACCAATAAGATATTGGTCGACACCTTCCCCAGAAGTTGAATTTCATGTATATCACATATACATTAACCAGATCATTACACTAATGATATTCCCAATGATCAAATTTCCAGTTTGCTTAGGTGTGTGACCATATAGGATCATATAATACTAGCAATGAGTTCATAACTCATAGATTATAAGCCGCTTCTAGCAAAACATTATAATCATCCAGTATTATATAATTGCCAGATCCCAACACTACCAGAGTAAGTACAGTGTGATTTCAGGACATTCCCAACAAATAGACCTCGCAGAATCACTCGTCCCTCTACCCTTACGTTTATACATTGTCGAGTTCATAGAATTCAAAGTGATTAATGGTTTCGGTTGATCTCTAGTCATCATACTTGGATCGGAGAATTGGATCTCAATTAGCTTCGAGCTATAAAGATCTTAAAAATCGTAACTCCGGATGTTCTCTCCTTTAACAAACTAGGGGGACACTTACTGTTGATGGCGGGACTTGATTCTAATTGAGATAAGGCACATCCCATCTCTCCCTGGGCCGCCCTCCGGGCCAAGCTAGGTTTTAAGATGAAAACACGTCAAGTACACCCTATCTTTTAGGTGGCGGCTGATCATTACAAGATAAAGAAAGATCATCACGATTTTCCTTATATCTCATAAAAAGGAAACAAATCTCCTAAAACTAAGGAGATAAGGAATATTTCTTTATTCCGGTAAGGAGGTCCATGAGCCTAGAATACCAACTATACACTTGTATATAATGAAGATCCCCTTTTCCGGAAGAGGATCCACAACTAAAAGGAAGAAACCCTAAAAGGCTCGGATTTCTGTCTTCCGATCTCCTTTCTTTTAATTAAAACGACGTTCCATATCTTGAATGCCTTATAATTTGTTTTCCGATCAAAACAAGAGCTTTCTAGATCCCTTAATCGAACTAAATACTCTTCTTACTTAGAATAGTATTGTGTTTCTATTTCACACATCAACATGATACATTTGATTGATGATGTGGTGAATAGTTTTCACCTAAAATAACCGCAAGTACACAATGTACAATTGTAGTAATTAGGTTATCGATCCCACAGAGAGTGAAGTGAATTCGAGTAAAGACTAGGAGGCAAACGTAACGTGTAACATAAGCAAATCAAAGAATGATATCTAATGAAATGTTAAGCAATAAACTAGAGCGTTAAACCTAAGGCATGGACGCAGGAGACATGGAACAACTTATATGCATGGAAGTTATGATAGAGAATCCCTAAACTCAAAACACCAAAACATAAATTATCTACTCTCGTAGCATAATCTACCTATGTATTGAAGACTAGACTCCAAAGGCTACTTTGCAACTCTATGGAAATCAATCATGCATTATCTCACAGGTGTGATCAAGTTCATAATATACCTAGAACAAAGGTTACTTTAATTCCAAGTGATAATTACCCGCCAAAGCTAGTTCGGGAATGTTTAGCTAGAGCTATCTAGACTAAACACCCTAGCATCATGTCATGATTGATCAGTTCAGTAGTATAATTAAAACACAAACTTAGCAGAGGATTCTTCTAACCATAATCATGCAAAATACTAACCTAACGGTCCATGAAACCCTAGACCTAACCCTAAATCTAACTATCTAACTACTCAGACATGGTAGCAAGCATCAAGGAATAATGTAAAAGCAATTGAATTAAAGAATAAAGAGAAAGAAAGGAGTTCAGGTCGTGGCCTGATTCAGAGTACCAAAAGTAACAAAAGGAAAAGACTGAGAAACCAAAACAAGTAGTTCTTGGGAAGTGTTTCTGATTATATGAGAAGTTGTGTGGCTCTTTCTGCTATCTAGACCTAGGATAAACATATCTAGAAGTGTAGGACGGCTATGGATGTAGTGTAGAACATAATAGAATACCGGGGTAGGTCAAAAAGTCTGTAAAAGATGTTTCCTTATTTCCTCAAAGTAGCACTCGGCCGATCATTGAGGACAGTCGACCGTTTGTTACTCCTGATCGTGACTTTTTGCTCCATTTTTCTCTAAAACATCTTGATCTCACCAAAAAGCTCCAATCCATGTTATATTCTGATTCCTCTCCAAATAGTCTAGAAAGCTCTCCAAAGTACTGTAGAATCAAGGTTGAAAACCGGTAAAAATGACGATTCATCAAACTCCCCCAGACTTAGCCTTTTACTTGACCTCAATTAAATAAAGAATCAACCAAGCTGGAAAAATTGAAAACCGTATAAGCTCCTGATCTAGAATCCTTTATCATGATAACCATACCTTTCCTTGTGATCTCACCAACATCGTCTAATCTCGGACTTAACCACAATGTAGATTCCCAGTTGAGATCTTTCAAAACGTAGCCAAAGCTCCATCCGGCGTCATTCCCAATCCTCCAAATGTTGTCCTAACATACCAAATACTACCAAAGCACTGCCTCATAGAATACCAAACACATGAAAGTCTTAAACACACAGGTTTCTTGTCATCCCCTTAGGCTTATTCATTTCCCATCTTGAGCTAAATTTCCATGAAAGAAAATAGAATGAGCAGGTAATATTGGCCATAGACTTGGACGTCCTCACCCTACTTAATCCCATCTCTTCAATCCCGAGAACATTGTAGGTTTCCCTACCAATTTCTCATTCCGATGCTAGGCACTGTGGACCAAAGATATTTTATGAAAACCGAACTTAGCTTTTATTCACTTAACTTATCAAGGGGAGAATCGGAAACCATCAACACACACACTGTCATGTATAAGGTATTAAACAAGTACTGACATTTAGCAGCAAGTGGTACAGACTAAACTTATCTGTTAATGCTCTTGCATTGCTGGATTCATGAGAAAGACATAGGTGTAGTCCAGCGTTGCCAATCAGATTCTCTGGTTTTCCATTAGTCAGTCCACTGTTAGTTCTGTTAAATCACTCAAAGATCAATCATAATAAAATCATCAGAACAACGGGATATCATCCATACAACCAATCAGAACACATAAGTCCAAAGAAAAAGAAAATAAAAGAAAAAGAAAAATAAAGAAAAAGACACCAGCATGTTCCCCCAGACTTAAACAACATCGTCCCTACTGATTATAGAAGTGGGAAAGAACGAAAAAGAAATACATCATTTTTCAGATTTTTTAAAAAAACGAAAATAAAAGAAAAAGATGAAAAAAATAGAACTGTAAAAATCAGTGCGGGCTGCAGGATCTCGCACGGAAGAACAGATCAAAAGCCAAAGGAACAACACTCCTCGAACTGGTACTGTCGTAGAAATCTGTGGGCGCGTCACTCTGGAGAAGCTTATTGGGGTCCAAGGCGCTGAGCTGAGACGAGGTCTGGTGGAAAGTCATGGTGCCCACAACCGCGGGATCCTTCTGCTCGGTCTCTGTCTCCGCCTTGTCCGTCTTGGATGGGGCCATCGTGTTCGTATCCATGTTCATGGCATCAAGCCGTCTGTCATGCTCCGCGTGCCAGCAGACTCTTTCATTATCTCAGCCTGGACTCGGCGGGCTCGATGGTCTCGCGCATCCCGTCAAATGCGACCAAATGCAGTGAAGTAATCCGTACTTTCGCCCGTCGCTCCGCAGCTGGTACTCAAACATCTGATCCTGAGTAACGGGGGGTACTGGCTGCGGTGGTGGGTAGAAATCCGCCCAATCAAAATCTAGAATCCCAGCAGACTCGGGCTGTGTTGTGGTCGACTGACTTACACAGCGACGACAAATCGTTCATCTTTCATCAAAAACCAAAACTAAAAACACCAAAACCTAAAAATCCTTAAATGTAATGCGTATATACATACTCACAAGTGGGTTGCCTCCCACTAAGCGCTTATTTAAAATCGCTAGCTCGACTTTGTCTGGCTCGCTTATTCGAGTGATTATCGAGAACTCGACTCGGCGTCTTGCGCATCCATCGGGTCCTCTTCAGGATCTTCCTCAACCTCATCATCATCACTATCCTAAGTCAAGTCCACTACCTCGTTCATCACACCTTTTCCCTTTCCAAGAGCGTTCACCGAAGATAAGCTTTTTTTTGAAGCGATGTACTTCATCGAATCTCGTGATGGCTCAAAAGTCCCTCTTGGAACAGTGTGCTCATACCCAGGTGGTCATCTTGCAAAAGGTGTTGTTGTTCGGTGAATATCACTTCATTGGTCTTACAATCAATCACCGCACTAATCGTGCACAGAAACCAAGAATGAGTGGGTAAGTCGATTCAGGTGTGTACCTCACCACATGGAAGAATTGTCCCTTCACTCGCAGTGGAACATTCTCCAATGCTCCTTCAGTTTCTTTGTAAGAACCATTCACCATCTTAAGTGATATTTACTTGTTCAAGAGATTCGGGAATCCAAGCTTGTTTGCAACGGACAGCGCCAAGAGATTAACTCCACTACCAGTGTCACACAAGGTGTTCTCAAACCAGGTATATTCAATCATGCAGTTGATAAAAGGCGCACCTGAATCATTAAGCTTTGTTGGAACGGACCTGTTTATGACTTCGTCGCATAGATTGTTGATATCCTTGCAAAAGTCATAGGTAGAAATCTAGGCAATCGGTAGGCTTGAAGCTTTTCTGTGAATAGACGACTCCGAACCGCATTTTCGAACAGGCCATATGTCAAAGATTTCACCGATAAAGGTCTCTAAATCCGCTTTGAATTGGACTCGAGTCACTTGCCTTGTCTTGTTTCCTGGGATTCTGTATTTAACGTTCTATGGACGTACCCATATACACGTGGATTGCATCCCGTTAGTCCCTAACTTGCTTGTTGGCATGTATCAAACCAAACGACTGTGTAGGCGCGGTAGTCGGCCAACGGTTAGACTAGTCGGTTGATGGTGACTCTGTCTGTCGACAGTGGGGTTCTGTCGGCTGACGGTACTCTCTGTAACTTTGTCTTCTTTTTTGTTTCTTTTCTCGTTGCATTGGGTGATCAGAGCTACTCTCTTATGCTTGATAACCTTCTCCTAGACGTCCCTCCTCCTATTAATAGGGAATATTAGGTGTGGAAGACCAACATTCATCAAAATGATAGTATCCTTGGTGCAATCGATAAGTGCACCACTCGTCTTGAGAAACTTCCTTCCAAGAATCAAGTCATTGTCTCTATACTCTTCTTTAGTCGTCTCCAGAATATAGAAGTCAGCTGGGACAAAGCGATATCCAATCATCACTAGAATTTTCTTGAGTTTTCCAAGTGGTGAGCGTACCGATTATCCGCCAATTTTATCATCGTCTCACAAGGCTTAAAGGTAGTCAAACCAAGTGAATAAAATGATGTGGCGGGCATGACATTCATATTTGCTCCAAGGTCGCACAAATAATTCTCGAACCTCACATTCCCAAGGGCGACATCTAGCTTGAAACTTCCTGGATCCTTCATCTTGTCAGGAATCCTATATCTGATCTCGTTATCACATCTCACAGCGAGCCTCATTGTCACAACATTAATATTCAATCTCTTCTCCGCGATATCTCATACGAGTTCTCTTAGATAGCCCTGAAAGTGGCATCCCTTAACAAACGACATACGATCCAGGAATTCCAGCGCATTGAACTCAAGATGATCCTGATACTCTGCATAACTCAACCCCCATTCATCTTTGCCATAAATCTCAAGGTAACTATCATCCATATCGACCCATGGAAAAATGGAATAAGTCTTCTTCTTGTTGCCCTTCTTCTTCTTAGGTGGGCTGGTCATCATTGGTATCTTGACCTCCTTTTTCTTCTTCTTAATGAGCAAATAGTATTGGGTTTCATCATCACTCAAATCCTCGTGCTTTCTTTGATCGCACTTCACCCGCAGTTGACCGACAGCTGAGTTTAGTCGGTCGACTGTATCGACCAGTCGGCCGACGAACCTCTCTAAAGAGAATTTAGATGACGAATTTTCTTCACTTGTTTCATCTTCTTCAGTTCCCCGATCAATCTTCTTGGCTTGGATAGCCCTTACTGACTCATGGTGCCTCCTCAACCATTTGGACTCTCCCATCATCTCAAGCTGCTCCACACGGGCGTATAGCTTTCCAACATTGAGCTTGAGTCTTTTGATCTTTCCATCAAGATTGAAATATCATCAATCTTCTTGGTGAGTTCATGAAGTGTCCTTCCTTGCACCTCTAGTAGATTCTCTAGCAAGTGTTCCACCCCCTCGTTTTGCATGTACGGCTTGTAGTAGGATCGCGGATCGCCATAAGAGCTTGGGTACCAGGAAATTCTCATGCGGTCTATCTCCTTCTCCTTTCCAGTAGGGTGGCTCCACTTTCTTTGCATTGTACCTATCTGATATGAGGCAAAAGAAAAAGAAAACAAGTTAAAAAGTCGTATAATCATAACCTCCAAAGTATTAAAACTCAAATAAACTGTCACTCCCCGACAACGGCGCCAGAAAACTTGATGTGGTGAATAGTTTTCACCTAAAATAACCGCAAGTGCACAGTAAATAATTGTAGTAACTAGGTTATCGATCCCACAGAGAGTGAAGTGAATTCGAGTAAAGACTAGGAGGCAAGCGTAACGTGTAGCGTATGCAAAGCAAATAATTATAGCTAATGAAATGTTAAGCAATAAAATAAAGCGTTAAACCTAAGGCGTGGATGCAGGAGACATGGACCAACTAATGTGCATGCAAGTTATGATAGAGAACCCCTAAACTCAGAACACCGCAATGTAAATTAAGACTAGAATCCAAAAGCTACTTTGCAAAATCTATGAAAACCAATCATGCATTATCACACAGGTCTGATCAAGTTCATAATATACCTAGAACAAGGGCTACTTTGATTCCAAGTGATAATTACCCACTAAAGCTAGTTCGGGAATGTTTGCTTAGAGCTATCTACACTAAACACCCTAGCATCGTGTCCTGATTGATCAGTTCAGTAGAAGAATTAAAATACAAACCTAATAGAGGATTCTTCTAACCATAATCATGCAAAATACCAACCTAACGGTCCATGAAACCCTAGACCTAACCCTAGATCTAACTATCTAACTACTCAGACATGGTATTGAAAGTGAAAGAAAGCAGCATGGAATACTGTAAAAGAAATTGAATTAAAGAATAAAGAGAAATAAAGGAGTTCAGGTCGTGGCCTGACTCAGAGTACCAAAAGTAACAAAAGGAAAAGATTGAGAAACCAAAACAAGTGGTTCTCGAGAACTGTTTCTGATTGTATGAGAAGTTGTGTGGCTCTCTCTGCTATCTAGACCTAAAAGAAATATATATAGAAGTGTAGGACGGCCATGGATGATGTGTAGAATATAATAGAATACCAGGCTAGGTCAAAAAACTCGTAAAAGATGTTTTCTTATTTCTTCCGAGTAGCAGTCGACCGATCATTGAGGACAGTCGTCCGACTGTTACTCCTGATCGTGGATTCTTGCTTCATTTTGCTCCAAAACATCTTGATCTCACCAAAAAAGCTCTAATCCATGGTATATGCTTATTCCTCCTCCAAATAGTCTAGAAAGCTCTTTAAAGTAGTGTAGAATCAAGGATGAAAACCAATAAAAATGAGGATACATCAATTGATCATGCAGTAGTCAAGCTACTGACTTTACAAAAGTCTTATGTGGGAGGCAACCCACTGGTATGCTTTCAGTTTTTGGAATTGGTTTTAGTTGCTTGAGGACACACAAAACTTTAAGTCTAGGGAGGGGGGAGGATAACTATAGGTTTTCTTTTCCATATTTTTTTTTGTGTTTTTATAGATTTAGGTGATGAGTTTTTTCTTTAGGACAAGCAAACATCTAAGTCTAGAGGTATTTGATGTATCCTGGTTTTTACCAGTTTTTGACCATGATTATATGCACTTTTCTATGACATTTTAGTGGTTTTCGTAGGAATTTAGGTAACAAGTGAAGGATCTTATCAGGAAATGAAGCAAAAGGGTAGATAATCAAGCAAAAAGGCGTGAAGATCACAGTCGGTCGACTGCTACCTCCAGTCGACCGATTGTTCTTGCGGAGCATTAGGTTAAGTATATTTATTGGGCCCAAAGACTTCACAACTCACTTTGATGGCCCAGATCCGTGTCTACACCTTATAAAATACATCAAGGACGTGCTAGGGTACATAGAGAGGAAGCCACAGAATCACCATAGCCACCATATCATCAACCATCACAAATCATCCTTCTTTACCTATGTTCTTTATTCTTAACCAGTTGGATCACTTTCTACACTTGTTTGGAGCTTTTAACAGAGAGAGGAGTTTCTATATTTCATCTACTGCAATACATAACCTCTGAACTCTTACTTTCACTTTTGTTAATGCAATCAAGTCTTTCAAGCATGTTTTATTTTACTTTCATTATGTCTTAGTAATTACCATGTTAGATCTAGGGTTTCTATGGTGTTTTGATGGATTGATTGAATAGAGTAACTAGGATAAAGCATGATTCATTCTTACAGAGAGTGTTTAATGCATTATATCAGGACACATGACCCTTATCTATGTTGTTATGATATATCCATGAGCAAAATTTATAGATCTACCTGAATTACTCTATTTGAATCAACTTCCATTAGGTCTAAAGAGATTTGGCCTATTGAGTTGTGAACCTATCTGATCTTGCATGTTAAGGACTTGTTTAACAATATTGTACTTGTTCAAAAAAATTTGCAATGCTAGTGTTAAATAAAGGCTACCATTGAGCGAGAGGTAGTTGTAGAACTACCGTGATTAGAGTTCTAGAATCACCGTCACTTGAATCCTTTTATGTTATAAAATTATCCTGAGATCACCAGATGAATTCCCTAAGATCTAGCTTCCCTTAGATTGATACAAACTATTGGAATAGTTAGAGTAGTTTCGATAGAGTAGTTAGTCACTTTAGAACCTTACCGTAGCAAACCTAAACCAATCCGTGAATTGAACCATACTCTCTGTGGGATCGATGACCTAATATACTTCAACAAGGGTACTGTACAGTTGCAGAATTGGTTGAAAAATATTACACATCACCCATCATGGGCACCGACACACTTTGTATATTTCTTCATACTTCTCTTAATCAATAAACCAAACGAATCACTCCCGTATCATCTTCCATTGTTTCTACATCATTCATATTACTCTAAACCCAACCGATATCCTTTCTCCCGAATGACTACTCAACCAGAGCGACAATATCCTTCCTGCAATTTACTAAGTTGCCATGTACTTAGGCGCGGTCTTGGGCTGTGCTCAAAGAGAAATTGCACATGGCCCAATAAATTATGTTCATCTTTTTAGCTGTTTTATACCCCTATTTTTAGAAAAAAAAAATTATAGAAAAGGATCCCAAATTCTGAAATTTTTTTATTTAATGCAAAATATACTTGGTTGGCACTGGGTACGAAAAAAAATGAGTTGGGCCTGTCCGTACTGAAGCCTGATTCAACATATATTGATGATTGATTTTTTAAATTGATAAAAAAAATTATATTTGCTAATTTGTTCACAATTGCTATAAATTAAAAATATTAGATGTGTTATAATAATACTACAATATATATCATAAAGATAAACGAGAAAAGTATATAATTTAATACCCTCGTAAAGGTGGGATACCCAGAGTAAGAAATAGATATAGAGAGGAGAGAAATAAGGTTTCTATTATTATTGAAGGAGAAGAGAAATGTATGACATAACGAACGACGTTCGTTTATATAGAAAGATTTTCGACAAATTTTACTACGCGTTACTGTGTGCATAGTGACGGTGGGACCCACTGCATAGTGACGGTGGGACCCACTGCATAGTGACGATGATGTAAATTTTTGACAACTTTTACTATGCATAGTCCATATTATGTAAATTTCACGCTTCATCCATACCTCTATTATTATAACACTCCTCTTTGGAGACCAGCGTCACTAGTTCCTTTTGTGGTGCATTCTATTGCTTCATTAGAAACTTTTTTAGGAAAATCCAGTGGAAAAAACCATAGTAAAATAAAAAAAGAGTACAATTACGGAAGCTTCCCAACAATATATTGTTTATAGGTCACGCTGATGACGCATCTAGATGTTGTGAACATGCTCCTAAACATTGAGGTAGGTAGAGACTTTGTGAAGAGACCTGCAACATTGTCAGATGACCGAACATATTTCACTTCAATTTCTTTGTTCTTCTCAAGCTCTTGGGTGTATGAAAAGAACTTCGGAGGGATATATTTGGTTCTATCGCTTTTGATATATCCCTCTTTTGTCTGGGCAACACAAACATCATTATCTTCATATAAGGCAGTTGGCTCTGTATTGACATGAAGTCCAGTGCTTGATTGAATATGCTGGCTTATTGACCTAAGCCAAACACATTCCTTACTTGCCTCATGGAGCGCAATAATTCAGCATGATTTGAAGACATCGCTACAAGCGTCTGCTTTTGAGACCACCATGATATAGTTGTATCTCCGATTGTGAAAACGTATTCCGTTTGTGATCGAGCTTTGTGTGGATCTGACAAATATCATGCACTGCAACCAACCATTTCACCCTTTGAATTTTTAGGAAAAAATAATCTCAAGCCAATTGTTCCTTGGAGATAGCAAAAGACATGTTTAATCCCATTCCAATGTATTTGAGTGGGAGATGAACTGAACCTTGCCAAAAAGTTAACAGCAAATGATATATCCGGCCGAGTATAATTTACAAGGTACATAAGGGCTCCAATTGCACTCAGATATGGTATTTCAGGACCAAGTAACCTTTCATTTTCCTCATGTGGTGGAAAGGGTCATTATCAACGTTTAGTGATCTAACAACCATGGGCGTACTAAGAGGATTTGCTTTATCCATGTTGAACCGTTTTAACACTCTTTTGGTATATGTGGATTGGTGCACAAATATACCCTTCGGAGAATGCTCAATCAGTAATCCAAGGCAATATTTTGTTGTTCGAGATCTTTCATCTCAAACTCTCCCTTTAAATAGCTTGCTGCTTTCTGTATTTCTCCTTGAGTCCCAATGATGTTTAGACCATCAACATACACTGCGATTATTACAAATCTGGATGTTGTTTTCTTGATGAAAACAGATGGGCATGTAGGACTATTTACATATCCTTCTTTCATTATATGTTCACTAAGACGATTGTACCACATTCGTCCAGATTACTTTAACCCATATAATGATATTTGTAATTTTATTGAACATAACTCCTTTGGTTTAGATCTTAGTGTTTCTGTTTAAGCCCGTCGGAGATTCTCATATAGATTTCGGCATCCAGTGATCCATATAAATATGTCGTAACAACATCCATGAGTCGCATTTCTAGATTTTTGTTAGCTGCTAGACTCATTAGAAATCTAAACGTGATTGTTTCCATAATGGGGGAATATGTTTCCTCGTAGTCTATTCTAGGTCTTTGGGAGAAACCTTAAGCGACAAGGCAAGCTTTTTATCTCATGATCTTGTTTTTCTCGTTTCTTTTCTGGACAAAAACTCATTTATATCTGACTGGTCTCACAGCTTCAAGTGTGAGAATAATAGGCTTGAATACATTTCGTTTGTTAAGCAAATTAAGTTCAACTTGTATTGCTTCTTTCCATTTTATTCAATCATGTCTCTTTTGACATTCAACTACAGATTTTGGTTCTGGGTCTTCTCTTTCCTCAACTACTTCCTTTGACAGAAGATACGAGAAAACGTCACCAATGTCATCCATTTCATTTCGATTCCATATCTTACCATTATGGATATAGTTGATGGAGATCTCATGGATTTCTTCGGGTTCATGATGTTCCACATTTTCATCTGTTTCATGGTTTGCTTCTTCCAAAATACATCCTGTTATTTTGAGATTATCATGCTTTTCAACTTCCTTTCGTTTTCTAGGATATTTTTCCTTGGAACCAGTTGGTCGACCACGCTTCAGGCGTGTTTTAGACTCACGTGTATCATCTGCTTTTTTGCTTTCCTTTGGGATTTCAATTTGAGCAGGGGTATTTTCAGCCGGTATATGTGATTTGGTTACCGTTTTGGTGTCTGCAAATGCATCAGGTAATTGGTTTGCAATACTTTGCAAGTGCATAATCCTTCGAACTTCCAGTTCCGAGTGTTTTGTAGGAGGGTCAAGGTGTAATAGAGATGGTACACACCATTTTAGATCTTTTCCTACTTGTTTGTTTTCTCCCCCTAGAACCGAAAATTCTTTTTCATTAAAATGGCAGTCGACAAAACGTGCCTTAAAGACGTCACCAGTCTGCGCTTCTATGTATTGTATAATTGATGGAGAGTCAAAACCAACATATATTCCTAATCTTCTTTGGGGTCCCATATTTGTACGTTTTGGTGGTGCTACAGGCACATATACCACACAACCAAATGTTCTTAGGTGGGATATCCTGGCCAAATACCAGTTGTAATGGAGAATACTTGTGATATGCGCTTAGCCTTAATCAAATAAAGGCTTCTGCATGCAGAATGACATGCACCCATACAATGATTGGGAGTTTTGATTTCATGATCAATGGTCTTGCAATGAGTTGCAGATGTTTCATTAGTAATTCAGCCAAACCATTTTGTGTGTGAACATAAGCCACGGGATGTTCAACATCAATTCCCACTACCATACAATAGTCGTTAAATGCTTGGAATGTGAATTCACCAGCGTTGTCTAATCTAACCCTCTTAATGGGATATTCAGGAAACTGAGCCCTTAGTTTGATTATCTGGGTTAGAAATCTTAGAAACACCATATTTCTAGATGATAACAGACAAACATGTGACCATCTACTAGATGCGTCAATTAGTACCATAAAATAGTGGAACGGTCCACATGATGGATGTACCGGTCCAAAAATATCACCTTGAATACGTTCAAGGAATTTTGGTGATTCTTTATCAATTTTCATGGGCGATGACCTTATGATAAGTTTCCCAAGAGAACATGCAGGACATATCAATTTATTCCCCTGATATATCTCCTGGATTTTCAAGATATGTCCTTGTGAGGTTTTTCTGATTCTTGCATCATTGTGGTACCTGGGTGACCAAGGAGATCTTCTGGATTCTTTTAGTCACGAGGTGAGATTCTATTGCTTCTATAAATGTATGATGTAAACCAGAAGGAAGTCTTGGTAACTTTTCCAATATAACCATTTTCCCTGACTCATTAGTAGTAATATACATATACTTCTTCCCATCCTCAGTTGCAGACTGAGTGTCAAATCCTTGAAGATATATGTCTTTGAAACTCAACAAATTTCTTTTAGAATTCGGAGAAAATAGGGCGTTATTGATGGAGAACGTTGTTCCATTAGGTAACGTGAAGCTGGCTTTACCAGTTCCTTCAATCAAGTCTGCAGGACCTGATATTGTGTTCACAATAATATTTATCAGTTTTATGTCTGAGAAATATCATTTTTTCTTTAGAATAGGGTGCGTTGTTCCACTATCTGGTATACAAAATTCTCCAACCTTTTCTCTCGATACCAATTCATTTGTGGTGCGATCCATTTCTGTAAATAACATAAACATTAATTAAAAGAAGTAGATTTTACTCATAAGGGGAAAGTACAATAATTATACAAAAACGAAGTTTACAAGCATTATTATTCATCACACAACTGAAATATTTAATAATTATACATTGCATAGCTCGAGACTGTTAAGCAGTCATATTATTGGCGTTTCAGTTATCCGCAAAAGCGGTCTCGTCGAAATCATCATCGAAGTCAAAACCATCGAGGTGTGTAGTGCCATCAACATGTTCTGTGAGATTCACTTCCTTCCTCTTTCCTTTGATGGACTCTTTGTACAATATACACACGTGCTCAGGAGTTTGACATGTTCGAGACCAGTGCCCCTTTGATATGCATCTGTGACAGATGCCATCACACTTCTGGGTGGAGTTCTCTTGGGATTCTTTCCCTTTGTAATTATGTTCAGATCGAACCCATTTGAACGACTTCCTATCTTGTGAATTGTACCATTTACCACGCCCTCGATTATATCGGCCACCACGACCCCGAGATGTTTGACCACTTCTCTCCTGGTTTTTAACATTAGTAGCATTCACTTCAGGGATTGCTACGGTTCCAGTGGGTCGAGCATTGTGGTTTTTGATGAGAAGGGAGTTATTCTTCTCCGCTATCATAAGTGCCACCATTAATTCGGAGAACCTTTTGTACCCGCAATTCCTGTATTGTTCTTGCAGAACATAGTGGTCTTTATGGAAAGTGAGGTAAGTCTTATTAAGTATTTTTTCTTCACTGACAGGCTTACTACAGTACGCCAACTGTGCCACTATCCTTAACATAGCAGAGTTGTATTTATCCACTGTTTCAAAGTCTTGGAATCTTAGACGTGTCCACTCATCTAGGGCATGAGGAAGAGTTATTGCTTTCTGGTTTTCAAACCTCTTTTTCAGGGCTTTCCACAGATCTGCATGATCTTTGGTAGACGCATAATCATGCGTCAGATTCTCATCTAGATGTTTTCGGAGAAAAAGTATTGCCGTTGCCTTTTCGTCGGTAGTTGACGTACTTTTCTCTTTTGTAGTGTTGGATATCTTTGCCGAATCTAGATGAAGTTCAACACTGTTGGTCCAGCTATGTAATTTTCCCCAGTAACTTTGAGAGCTGCAAACTTAAGCTTTTCGATGTTTTCCATTTTTATCCAAATCAAAGACATGAAATATGATTAGGGCAATAATATTATTTTATTTTATTTTTTAAAATGATTACGATACAAAGATGAATAAAACCATTACAAGAAAAGCTAACGCATAAATTAGTAAAGCAACATTTACGATGAACTCTTGGGGAGCGAATTCTCCAACGGAGAGACCATAAATGGAAACAAAAATTAAAATTATTACAATAATAAAGAAAAGACAACTTTTTTCTTGCAAACTAAAAACTTGAAAAAATTTCTTAAGGAGAAATTTTGGAGATGATGGTGTTTTTGGTGAATAAGATGAGTGAAAATAAGTGTATTTATAGATCAAAAACACTGTTCATAACCGTTTGAAAAGAGAAAAAAAATTGAAAATTTTTCTTTGTGACCGTTGGAGGTAAAAGGTAAAACAAAATTAATATTAGTGAACTATATAGTTAGGAGTTATAACTTTTAAATACAAATCTATAAATAAGTGCTTAATCACAATAATATGAAAATAATATAATAATAATGGTGTGGTGACTAAATCAGCCATGTTAAACATTAAATAAATTATGGTGACTAGCCAAAGTCATCCAAATTAAAACATTAAATAAATCATGATGACTAACTAAAATCATCCAAATTACATCATTAAATAAATTATGGTGACAAACTAAAGTCATCCAAATTAAAACATTAAATAAATCATGGTGACTAACTAAAGTCATCCTAATTACGGCATTAAATAAATTATGGTGACTAACTAAAGTCATCCAAATTAAAACATTAAATAAAGGGATGATTGCTAAACTACATCATATTTTGAAGTCAAACACATTCATACCCTCCTCTTACTCAAAGTCCTAACATCTACCCTTACAAAAATTGTGTAATAACAAAACTGTCATTATTCTTATATTAATTTTAGTTTTACAGAAAATTAAATGACCAAAGAACCGAAAAATCCTTAATTATTCACGAAAATGTCATTGTCATCAATTTTCAACCACACGATAACCACCATCACCGATGAGTTAATTCGGGAGTTGAACCCGTTTTTTCGCCATTAAATATCAATGATAGAACTCGAAAACCCTTGCTCACATTCTCCTCTCCCCTCTCTCCCTTTTCTCTGCCGTTTTCTGATCTAAATTTCATGGAATCGTTCAACGTCACTTTAAGTCGGAAAAACAAGTCTCGGCCTACTAGATTTGATGTTCTGGGGGATCGACGAGGCTGAAAACAACCGCAAAACGGAATACAGTATGACTTTTTGCATAATGTCGATTCTCATATCTAAATCGCATGTCAGACTTCATAGTATATCTAAATTCTATCCCAGACTTTGTACTTTGTCTAAATATTATATCGGACTTCTATTGGTCAACAATGGGGTATATTTGCAATTGACTTATACCCATATAATTCGTTGTTCGGAAGTCTTGAAAAATCCTTTGATAGAAAAGAAATCGCGACGGACTTCTACTACAAGTTTAATAGAAAAGAAGATACTTTTGCAATTGACCGTAATTAGGCGAAAGTTTGACTTTCTATTCAGACTTTTCGTGTCGTCTGAAAACAAAATCGTCTGAGTTTAACCAAAATTTGAACTTTTTCAGATCTCTCGCTGCAGTCTGATATGAAAAGAAGGTAGTTTAGTAATTGAGCAACAAGGTCAAAGAATGTCACGAGGCCCCAAATGAAGGAATGAAATAACAGACTTTGTCTATGGTCTGATATGCCTGAAAGTTGCCAGACTGAAAATGAAGTCTGAAATCTGAGATTTTGGTCAAACCCAAAAAATACCGAGTTTTCTCAAAAGGCAACTTCTCAAGTTTGAGTTTAATGGCAGACTGCATAAGAAGTCTGATTTTCGTCAAATTTCCGGTGAAGTCTATTGTGATAAAGTCAACGTTAGTCAATTGTAAAACTACTCCATACTTTATCGTTAGACGACCGGAAGAAGTCTAATGAAATTCAGACTTTTAGCCGAAGTCTGGTAAAAAAGTTAACAATTTGGTCAATTGCAAAAATACCATATTTCGTCAAAATCAGACATCTTTTGTAGTTTGAGAAAAAGTCAACGCTTTGGTCAATTGCAAAAGTATCCTAAAAAGAATATGTCTAACACACGCCAGATGTCGAATGCAGTCTGAATTTTTGAAATAGAATTGCAAAAATACACCCTTCTTTCAGACAGCAGTAGGTGTCTGAGAAACTCTTTTCAGACCTTGTCTGCAATCTGAAAACGATATAATTTTAAAAACCCACTTATGTTATTATTATGATTAATTTCATGAAATATATATTTTTGTAATGTGTTTTACTTGAATATTGTTATCTTGAGTAAGTTTCACACCGTTATGTAAGGTACTTATTTTTTAATAAAATTTTGAAGTTTTTCAGCAAGTAAGCTTATAACCGTGAGACTTCTTGTTGACGTCTGAGGATTCAGACATCTCAGAGAAGTCTGATAACTCTTTTTTTTATTCTATGAATTTGGTTTATATCCTGAATTACCTTGATTTTATATTTTTAAAATGTGTTTTAGTTCCCTTTTTTCTCCTCTTTCAGTTTTACTTGATTTTTCTCCTGTTTCAGTTTTACTTGATTATGTATGGTAATTATTTTGAATTCAATTGGCAACTAAGCTTTTAAATTTCAGACTTCTCAGAGAGGTCTGGAAACTGTTATCTTTAAACAATGCATGAATGTTGTTTGCTAATGGATTGTAACATGTTTGTTTCTTATAGATAATGGTTCAGTTACCTGTCTTTTTTGGAGAGTGGGTCTTTAGAGACCAGACATGGGATTTTGTGGTTGATAAGGTCAAACGAGGGTGGATGTTCACTTTGCATGAAGGTTGTACACATCGTGAACTTGTTGCGATGGTACAAGATGATTATCTGCTAGACAAAAAATCGACTTGTATGAGCTATCATATCCATTGCCGGAAATAGTATTGAAACAAATGGGCCAGGATAGTCCTCCTCTTTATGTGAGAAATGAAAGACAAGTTCAAAGCATGGTAGAGTTAGCTAGGACGCATTTACTAGTCTCCGTGTTTCCACCCGATCCGATATGGGTATTGGGAGGAAGGAAGACGTGGTTGGAGACTCGGTTGTAAATAATGATGACCATGTTGTTAAAGAAGAAGAAGATGAAGGTAAAGATGAAGATGATGAAGAATGGGAAGAGGAAGAGGAAGATGAAGATGAAGGATCTATTTGTGGTGGTGGTGGTGATGATGATGGTGTTGGTAACTTGGAATCGGAGGAAAAGGTTTTCAAGAAATACATGGAGACTTACTGTGACGATGTTGATTATAACGTCTATGGGAAAGTGAAAGATGAAGATGTGGAAGAAGATGAAGACTATAAGAACTATGAGCTGGATGGTGTTACAAATTGATTTATTGGAAAATGGAAGTCGTGGTCTGATGGTATCTGGATCTATAAGTGTTTTGATAGCAAGGAGGATCTAGAATCAGAGCTGCGTTTGACGACAATAATGACAAAATTTACATTTACAGTTAGAAAATTCCGACAAGAAGATTTTTGTGGTTGTATGTCGTGTGGCAGGATGCAGGTGGAGGCTTTGAGCGGCTATGAAGAATGAACCAAACAAGTTCTGGGTGATGATTTATAAGAAATCCCATACATGTTCAGTTGCGGACCGGATATCTATTTGTAAACGCTATACACCTCAGTATATTGGGTGGCTATTTGTTGAATGCTTTGGTATAATTGATGGGATTACACCAAAGCACGTCAGAGCATCATTGAAGAAGCACTTAGGGATTAAGATGGCCTACACAACTTCATACAGAGCATTGTTACATGCTCAAAAGTTTATGAGGGGATCACCAGAAGATGGGTATGAGAGACTGCCTTCTTTGTTGGATGGATTCAAACAAGCCAACCCGGGAACAATCACGGATCTTGAACTTGATGATCAGGGTAGATTCAAATATCTATTTTTAGCGTTTGGAGCATCCATATATGGGTTTAGATTTCTAAGAAGAGTGATTGTGGTGGATGGTACACATCTTACGGGTATCTATGGTGGTGTTATGCTAGTTGCGGCTGCCCAGGACGACAATTTTTAGATCTTTCCTGTGGCTTTTGGAATTGTAGACTCCGAGAATGATACTTCTTGGGAGTGGTTTTTCACCAGGCTGAGATCATGCATAACAGACCACCAAGATTTGGTCATAGTTTCAGATATGCACAATTCAATAGAGAAAGCATGTGCGGCTATATTTCCTTTGGCAAAGCGAGGGATATGTTATTACCATCTGCAACATAACATAATCATCCTTTACATAGGAAGATTGCTTTACTTTGTGAAAAATTAGGCGTATGCATATACTTTGTATGATTATAACCGATACAAGGCCTCGTTACGAGCGGTAAATCATGTGCTTGTTGATTACCAAGAGGAGGCGGATCCGAGTCTATGGTCACGTGTTCACTTCCTTGGTGATAGGTACAACATAAAGATGAGCAGCATTGCTGAATCTATAAACTCTGCACTCAAGACAGCGCGAGGATATCTCATATCATTCCTTTTGGAGTTCATAGAAGATAAGCTACACACGTGGATTTGTATAAGGTGGCTAGATGCAATGAGTCTCACAGCCAAATTTAGTCGTGGAGTTGAATATTTGATGGCTATTCGTGAATATTATGCAGACATGATGACGGCGGAACGCATAGACGGCTATAGATTTGGTGTTAAAAGAGGTCATAGGGATTGCATTATCGACTTGGAACATCGTATGTGTGAATGTGGAGTGTGGCATTACGAGAAGATACCTTGCTCACATGCCTTGTGTGCTGCACTAGAACTTCAGCTACACGCGTCTACGCTTGTGTGCCCATCTTACAGAAGGGACTATTTGTTCACTGCATACTCCCAAAACATCTTCCCAGAGAATTCTTCTTTTCCACCACCAGAACCAATTCATGTCCTTCCGCCTGTCATCAAGCGTCCACCTGGAAGACCACAGAAGTCCAGGTGGCTAAGCTGGCTGGAAATTGTGAAGTGGAAGGGTAACAAACCGCGGAAGCTGCACAAGCAATATAGTTTTTCTAATTGCAAACAACCAGGCCACAAGCTACCTAATTGTGTAAGCTGCATCAACTGACAATCACTTTTCTAGTGCCTTACTTTAATCTATGTGTTGATATGATCTTTTGTCTCTTTGCATTTTCAGACAACCAAACGAGAGCGTGACTAGAGATAGATGATGGTTGTGGTCGAGAAGTCTGAAAGGGGAAGTATGAAGAAGTAGCAGTCTGACAGAGAAGTCTGAAAGAGAAGTCTGAAAGAGAAACATCAGTTGTTTAAGAACTCGCCGAATGTATGCTTTGACTCTAGCCCTTGATTCTAAGAATTTGATCCGTAATCTATTTTTTGTATTGAGGATGCACTTCCAAAAAATTAGGATCATTTTAACAAAAAGAAGATTTTTAAACAACTTCATACACTCCTTAACAAGATTTTTAGACAAGTCTACTTATAGAACCAGAATAAACATAAAATATTTCAAACAACAACTTCTTAAACATCCAAAAACTGCTAGTACTACTCTTCAATTGGCCACTCACGAGCAGTCAAGGGTATGTCACAGCAGAACCCCCACGCCTCATATTGCCAAAAAAAATGATCACACATCCATGTTGTTGTTGCTCCGTGTAAGGCTGCTACAAACATTGCTTCTACCGTGTGAGAGAAATTGGAGGCACAACTTGTGTTAGGCCTGATTCTTTCACATAGAGAACAAAATTCCTCAGGTTTATCATAAACCCAATTCACACATATCGTATCTAGCATCCCCTTTGTTGGTACACGATCCCTGTTTGAGACCGTCTTCACTTAAAATGGGCCCAGGCCCAGACAAAGTCCATGAGTCGAAAGGAGTAGCTCGGCCCACCAAGGAGATGTCAGAAGCTGAGCAGAAAAGAGAAGGACTCCGAACTAGAGGGCGAAAAAAGGGGGACGGAGCTAAGGGACGAAGTCAAATGGGGAAGAGAAAAAGGCGGAGAGTTGAGGAAGAAGTAGTTAAGTGAAATAGTCTATATATTCAAACCTCGATGAGAGGAGAAAGAGACCAACTGGTATCTCGATCCATAATTCTTGTATTCAAACATCATTAATAAAAAATTGCTCTTACTTCTGAAGTTGAATTCTTCTTAGGTCCACTTTAATTACTTTTGGTCCCATTGTTATAATCTATCATCAACAAATTGGCGCCCACCGTGGGGCCGAAGCGTAGATCAGAGAGAATTCGAGCCAAAAGAAGGATGGAGCAATCACAAACTCTAGATCGGATAAATAACGATGATGAGGAAATATCCACATCACAAATCCAACCACCGTTAAATCCTGAGTTGCCTTCTAGGCCAGTAAATCAAAGCACCGCTTCTCAACGCGGACAGGCTCTAAACGAGTTAAAGAAGCTGATGGCCGATTTCGTCGAACAGAACAATCAGCAGACCGCACAAATCTTAGCAAGGCTAGATTGCCAAGAGCGGCGTTTTAACGAGTTACGAGCATCCATCTCACGCCCTAATCTAGCAAACCGAGCCCCAAAAAATGTAGTTGTCCACGTTAACCAAAACAATGAAAACAGTAACGCAAATAATAGCGAAAACAATAACGAAAACGATAACCGAGTGAATGTGGGCGGAACACTACCTCATTTAAACATTAATACGGAGAGTAACGATATGTTTGAAAGAGAAATGCAGGAGATGCGTGCGTTGATCGCAAATCAACGATCCGAGCACGCCCAGATGAGATCGCAGATCCATCTTGCAACAACCACAGCGCCAGATATCCAATGGGTAATCGAGCTAACACGCCAAACACCGTTCACAAATCAAATAATGAGTACCGTGATAAGGGACATCGGGAAAATTAAAGTCCCGACATT